>JABXWE010103689.1:0-12150 GCA_014611495.1 Limonius californicus | reverse complement strand
ACATATATTGCACTTGAATGGTTTTTCTCCTGTGTGAATGCGCATATGACTTCGCAAGTTACTCTTCTGTGAACTTTCAAAGTCACATATATTGCACTTGAAAGGTTTCTCTCCTGTATGAGTGCGCATATGACTTCGCAAGTGATCCTTTTGTGAACTTTCAAAGCCACATATATTGCACTTGAAGGGTTTTTCTCCTGTGTGAGTGCTCATATGCATTTGCAAGCTACTCTTGTGTGCACTTTCAAAGTTACATATATTGCACTTGAATGGTTTTTCTCCTGTGTGAATGCGCATATGACTTCGCAAGTTACTCTTCTGTGAACTTTCAAAGTCACATATATTGCACTTGAAAGGTTTCTCTCCTGTATGAGTGCGCATATGACTTCGCAAGTGATCCTTTTGTGAACTTTCAAAGCCACATATATTGCACTTGAAGGGTTTTTCTCCTGTGTGAGTGCTCATATGCATTTGCAAGCTACTCTTGTGTGCACTTTCAAAGTTACATATATTGCACTTGAATGGTTTTTCTCCTGTGTGAATGCGCATATGACTTCGCAAGTTACTCTTCTGTGAACTTTCAAAGTCACATATATTGCACTTGAAAGGTTTCTCTCCTGTATGAGTGCGCATATGACTTCGCAAGTGATCCTTTTGTGAACTTTCAAAGCCACATATATTGCACTTGAAGGGTTTTTCTCCTGTGTGAGTGCTCATATGCATTTGCAAGCTACTCTTGTGTGCACTTTCAAAGTTACATATATTGCACTTGAATGGTTTTTCTCCTGTGTGAATGCGCATATGACTTCGCAAGTTACTCTTCTGTGAACTTTCAAAGTCACATATATTGCACTTGAAAGGTTTCTCTCCTGTATGAGTGCGCATATGACTTCGCAAGTGATCCTTTTGTGAACTTTCAAAGCCACATATATTGCACTTGAAGGGTTTCTCTCCTGTATGAGTGCGTATATGATGTTGCAAGTTACTCTTCTTTGAATTTTCAAAGTCACATATATTGCACTTGAAGGGTTTTTTTCTTGTGTGAGTGCTCATATGCATTTGCAAGCTACCCTTCTGCGAACTTTCAAAGTCACATATATTGCACTTGAATGGGTTTTCTCCTGTGTGAGTGCGCATATGCTTTTGCAAGCTACTCTTGTGTGCACTTTCAAAGTCACATATATGGCACTTGAAGGGTTTCCCTCCTGTATGAGTGCGTATATGTCGTTGCAAGTTACTCTTCTTTGAACTTTCAAAATCACATATATTGCACTTGAAGGGTTTTTCTCTTGTGTGAGTGCTCATATGCATTTGCAAGCTACCCTTCTGCGAACTTTCAAAGTCACATATATTGCACTTGAAAGGTTTCTCTCCTGTATGAGTCCTCATATGTGTTCGCAAGTTACTCTTCTGTGAACTTTCAAAGTCACATATATTGCACTTGAATGGTTTTTCTCCTGTGTGAATGCGCATATGCTTTTGCAAGCTACTCTTGTGTGCACTTTCAAAGTCACATATATGGCACTTGAAGGGTTTCTCTCCTGTATGAGTGCTCATATGACTTCGCAAGTGATCCTTTTGTGAACTTTCAAAGCCACATATATTGCACTTGAAGGGTTTTTCTCCTGTGTGAGTGCTCATATGAATTTGCAAGCTACTCTTGTGTGCACTTTCAAAGTTACATATATTGCACTTGAAGGGTTTCTCTCCTGTATGAGTCCTCATATGTGTTCGCAAGTTACTCTTCTGTGCACTTTCAAAATCACATATATTGCACTTGAAAGGTTTCTCTCCTGTATGAGTGCGCATATGACTTCGCAAGTGATCCTTTTGTGAACTTTCAAAGCCACATATATTGCACTTGAAGGGTTTTTCTCCTGTGTGAGTGCTCATATGCATTTGCAAGCTACTCTTGCGTGCACTTTCAAAGTTACATATATTGCACTTGAAGGGTTTCTCTCCTGTATGAGTGCGTATATGATGTTGCAAGTTACTCTTCTTTGAATTTTCAAAGTCACATACATTGCACTTGAAGGGTTTTTCTCCTGTGTGAGTGCTCATATGCATTTGCAAGCTACTCTTGCGTGCACTTTCAAAGTTACATATATTGCACTTGAAGGGTTTCTCTCCTGTATGAGTGCGCATATGACTACGCAAGTTACCCTTCTGTGCACTTTCATATTCACATACATAGCATTTATATAACTTTTCCCCAGTATGAGTTTCAATACTATGTTGTACAATGCACTTCAATAGAGGCTCTATTATTACTTGATCTTCATTGTTACAACAGGTTTCAGTTTTTATATTTAATTCTTCATGTAATGATTTCAGTTTAATCGACCAATCATTATCGTATTTAAAATCATGCTTTAAATCGGACGCTTCTGAAGGCAATTCTGATGTTTGAATGTCTTCCTGATTTACTGTAACATATGTACATGTTTATATGTGAGTTACTAAATATTAGATATGTAACTAAATTAGCACAAGGTCATTTTAAATAGACGCCCAAATTTTTTAGGTTTCAAATAAATATTAATTACGAAATATTTAAGTTCAACCTCACATCATTAAATTACTAATATTTGGTCAATATTAATGGTAATTTTCAAATTACCATGGTCGCCACAAATTGCATTGGCACACATTGTAAAAATACCAAAACTTCTTTACCGGACTGAAATTACATACGTATTTGGATATGACGTGTCTGACAATGTATTATTAAATTTTCTAAATTATCGTTTTTAAGCCTTTCTAGTATATTTTAAGGCCAGGGGAGTCAAGAGCATACAATTATAAAGTAGTTAAGTGCGTCCGCCATCATCGATGGCTTCCATATGCCTCCAGGTGACAAAATAAATGTTACAAAACAAATTACTTACTCCATTGTAAATAATTAACAGGACATTGGCCTATAATCAAAAGAAGAAAAATTAATTTAAAAAACATGTCCGTTTGATTGAAACCACAAAATTAATCATTCCCTATTTAGCAATTCAAAGGCACTGAATCGTCCACGTTAATGCAGGAAATTTCTGGTGTATGATTCTGCATGTATTACTGCGATTATTCACTGAAACCGTTTAAACCTAACGAATTTAGAAAATATCTGCATATTGTGGTTTCGGAGCAATCGTAATATGTTGCAGATAAATGTCTTTCATGTGGTATGGGAGCCGATGATGGAGAAGTAACATACGAGTGGGTGGAATGTCCTAACTACTACCAATGGATTCACATAACAAGGGACTAGATCGCGATATTCAGTTCAGTAGCATAAAAAAAGATTTATTTATGTTCAACTGTTTGTTGCTTGAAAACCAGAAGTATATGGAAATATATAATCGGGCTTTAGGCGAATTGTAGAAATAATAAAAGGGTCTTTAAATATTATGATTACTATTGCCAAGGGCAAGCCTTTTAAGTTTCCATTTATTTCTTAATATAGGGAATCTCTGTACGAAAATAAACATAGGTAGCATCTTATTGGGTTTATATAGGTTGGTGAAGAACAGAATATTTTCAAAATTAATGGTTATTGAAATCTACTTCATTGACCACACACACATACACTTATTCCATTGCCACAGTGGTTACTCACGCCTCTCACTTCTTCTACTTTCAATACTTGTACCCATAGTTTAGTCTTTAAGGCTATTCATGTTTTTTTGTAGATCTCCTTTCCTACAGTTTCATATCTCAACTATTCAATTACTTATACTTTACTTTAATCTTTGAAGTGCAGTTAACGAGCACTGGCAATCTGTGTCTCTTACTTTAAATGGGTGACAGTAACGTTAAAATTTATTTCTTCTATATTGTTGTAAAGTTACACTGCGCATGACTTACATACCATAGGGCTCTTGGGCAGTGGTCTACTTATGGTGACAACTGCGAAACTAGCTCTTCCACTACTCTTGGCGAAAACCTACCCCCACAGTTAAGCAGAAGGCACCGCATGTTTCCTTTCAAAATGTATGATTTACCGCGTTCTTGCAGATACACTGGAGGGAGACTTTCGACACTTTTTGAAGAAACGGCTTGGTATAAGTTATTAAGGAAGGTCTTCTCTAGAGGGTGGATGGCTAGAGAGGATAAACCGCATAGCTCGAAAAAATATGTTTAAATTTTTTTGTGCTTTTTGCTAGTATTTATTTTGTCATTTGGAAGTTTAGTGAAACCGTCAGTGATGGTGGATGTACCTAACCACTTTATAATTGTTTAATTTTGGCTCCACTGGCCTTAAAGGACGCCAGAAAGGCTTAAAAAGATAATTTCGGAAAATTTAAATATACCTACTTTTGTCTCAGAGTATGCATCTGTCAGGTACCTACCCCAGTACGTATGTAACTTCAGCTCGGTAACTACCTTACAATTGTTCTTTGAAGGAAAACCATGCTTTATTATTATTTATGTGCTGGTGCTTGATTTTAGGTGTATAATACAAATTTACCGTTTGTTTTTGTTGAATGGTTCATCCATTTAATCAAACATCTATCTTTTTAGATTAAGTTAGCAAGGTTGGTAAAAAAACAAAATATGTTACTATATAAATAATCAATCTGTTTTTTATGTATGTTGTAATAAGATGTGTCAACCTTGTGTAAGCTTTCTTTGTATAATAAAAGTTATTATTCACTGTGCTACATTAAAAACTCTGAAATAACCAACAGCTTATGGGCCCAGAACAGCAAATTTAGCTGAATGTCAAGTGTTCCAACTTCCTTTTTTGTCTTTGTGTAAATCAAGATGACCACAAATACAGTTCCAGGTGGATATCACTCAATTGAAAAATTGATTGGTGTTAAAAATTATGGTACGTGGAAGTTTCAAATGAAATTACTACTCATTGAACATGGATTATGGAGTTTGATCGATTCTGGCTCATCAAATGTGCCTGATCAAGATGAAACAGCACGGGATCAAAGAGCTTATGCTAAAATATGTCTTAATGTGGATTCGGCTTGTCATCCTCATGTGAGAAACGCAAAAACTGCAAAAGCTGCATGGGATAATCTCAAACAAGCATATGAGAACCAAGGCATTAGTCGTAGACTGGCATTGAAACGAAGGCTTTGTCGAATAAATTGCAATGAATTCGAATCAATGAATCTCTACCTAAGTGAAATCTTGTCGATTACACAAGATCTAGCTGATCTTGGCTGTGCTGTCGATGATGAAGAAATTGCAGTGACAATGTTGTGTGGTTTACCAGATGAATATAATCCTCTTGTTATGACAATTGAGTCTTCGTCAACAAAATTAACCAGTGAGCTTGTTAAATCAAGGTTACTTCAAGAAGATTATAGACTAAAATTGGGTAGTGATCAAAATGATACAGCTTTAGTTTTAAAAGGTAAACAAGGAAATACTCAACACAAATCTGTTCGGAAATTTATTCCTGTGTGCCACCACTGTAACCAGGAAGGCCACATTAAACCCAGATGTCCAAAGTTACGTAAGAAGACACCTATGAGGACTGCTGAAAAAGCAAGAAGACCAAATGATGCTCTACTTTTGGCAGCAGCTCTTGGAAGTGGACCGTTCAAGAAAGAAGATTGGATAATAGACTCTGGTTGCACAAATCATATGTGCATGAATGAGCAGTTTGTAAACTTAAGCAATGTTAGTTTGGATAAAAATGTTAGTGTAGCTAATAATCAAACTATTTCATGCGTAGGTTCATGTAATATAGAGTTAAAATTAAGAAATAATAACAAAAATGTTACCACTGCTATTATTAGTAATGTTTTATATGTACCAGATGTTGCAACTAATCTACTTTCAGTTGGAAAAATTGCAGATAAAAATCGTATTGTAATGTTCAACCAAACTGAATGTCGCCTGTATGATGCTGAAACCTGTAGAATTTCTGGTAATTATGAATCCATCGGATCACGAAAGAATGGGGGTCTGTATCTCCTAAATGAAGAGGCAAATCAAAATAACGCTGCATCAGAGGTTGTTGCTGCGTCATCAACTTGCATTTCGCAGGAAATCTGGCACAGACGACTTGGTCACCTAAGTTTACCAGGTATGCGTTTGTTAAGTAAACATTTAGCCAAGGGCATACATTTTAAAGAGGAAGAAATAAAAGTTTGCGTACCGTGTATTGAAGGAAAGCAAGTTAGAAATGCATTTCCAAAGGGTCAAGCAAGGCGAGCACAAACCAAATTGGAATTAATTCATTCAGATGTTTGTGGTCCTATGTCACAACCTTCATGGATGGGTGCTAAATATTTTCTGACTTTCACTGATGACTATTCACGTAAATCATTTGTTTATTTACTAAAAGAAAAGTCTCAAGTTTTTGATATTTTTGTGCAATTTAAAGCATTTGTTGAAAACCAAACTAATTTGAAGATTACAAGGATTAGGACTGATAATGGTAGGGAATACTGTCATAAAACGTTTGACAATTTTTTAAGTAAAAATGGTATAATACATGAAACTACCATTCCATATACGCCCGAACAAAATGGGGTGGCGGAACGCCTAAATAGGACCTTGATTGAAAAGGCTAGAACAATGTTAAAAGATTCTGGACTTCAAAAGCGTTATTGGGGAGAAGCTATAAATACTGCTGTTTATCTAAAAAATCGCAGTCCCACTATAGCAGTCAAGGGTGCAAAAAGAAATTTGGTCTGGAAGAAAAGTTGATTTAAGTAATCTTAGAGTTTTTGGTTGTGAAGCTTATGTTCACATTCCTGATATCAACAGAAAGAAATTTGATTCAAAATCTAAAAAATACATTATGATAGGTTATTGTGAAGAATCAAAGGGTTATAGGTTAGCTGATCCTGATCATCCGGGAAAGCTTAAGAAAGCAAAAGATGTTATTTTTGTTGAAAGTGTAAAAGATAATAATTTTGAAATTGAAAATATTAGACCTGTGCGTGAGCGTCAACGCCCTGTGTGGATGAAAGATTATGACATTTCCTTAACAGATGATGACGTTTCATTAGCAAATGTTGATAGCTTTACCAGGGGAACCTCAAACGGTTGGAGAGGCTCTAAACAGCTCAAACTGTGACGATTGGCAGAGAGCTATGCATGAAGAATTCAATTCATTAAATCAACATAATGTATGGGAGTTAGTAGATCGTCCCAAAAATCAAAATGTAATAAAGAGTAAATGGGTATTTAAAATAAAAAATGAAAATAATGCTAAGAGATTTAAAGCTCGACTTGTTGCTAGAGGATTTAGTCAAAAGTATGGTTTAGATTTCAAAGATACTTTTGCTCCTGTCGTAAGACATTCAACTATTAGGTTTTTATTTGCTTTGGCAAATCATAATAATATGGATATTGATCATATAGATATCAAAACGGCGTTTTTAAATGGTGAACTTACAGAAACCATTTACATGGAACAGCCTGAAGGTTTCGAAATTGGAAATGACAATAGAGTTTGCAAATTAAAAAAGAGTATTTATGGTTTAAAACAAGCCAGTAGATCATGGAATCAAAAGGTTCATACAAAATTAACTTCCATTAAGTTCATCCAATCACAGTGTGAACCTTGTGTATACATTAAAAGAAGTGAACGAAAGTTAATAATTATTGCATTATATGTTGATGATTTCTTTGTATTCAGTAATTGTCCTGAAGAAAAAGAAAAACTTGTGAAAGCGTTAAATGAAGAATTTGATGTTAAATTCTTAGGTCCTGTTACATGTTGTTTAGGAATGAAGGTTGTTCGTAATAGAGAAAAAGGTATTATAAGTCTTAGTCAAGGCGAGTTTGCAGGGAGATTATTGGAATCGTTTGGAATGGAAAACGCTAAACATGTAGCAACTCCGATGATGCTTAATGAGAAACTTAAGAAATCTGAAGGTGATACTTGTGACAAAAAAGTACCATATCAGCAGTTAATAGGAGGACTTATGTACTTGGCTGTATGTACTCGACCAGATATAGCTTTCGCAGTAAGCTATTTAAGTCAATTCAATAAATGTCACGATGATACGCACTGGACAGCAGCAAAAAGAATATTGCGTTATATTGCTGGAACTATAAATCACGGTCTTGTTTTTAAGAAAAGTGATAAAGGTATTGAAGCATTTGCAGATGCGGATTGGGCAAATGATACAGTAGATAGAAAGTCCTACACTGGATTTGTTATTAAATTTGGAGTTAGTACTGTGTTTTGGGAATCTAGAAAACAGAAAACTGTCGCCCTTTCTAGCACTGAAGCTGAATATTTAGCTCTGAGTGATGTTGGAAGAGAAATTTACTTTATTAGAAATCTAACAAATGAAATCATAGGAAGATTGCCAACGATAACGGTCTTTAATGATAATCAAAGTGCAATTAAAATTGTTAATAATCGTCAGCATCACAAAAGAACAAAACATATTGAAGTAAGGCATCACTTTCTTAGACAAGCGGTAGAAGATAGAATTATAAAAATTGAGTATCGATCGACCAATGATATGACAGCAGACATAATGACCAAATCCTTATCTAAAGATAAACATAATGTTTACCTAAAAGATTTGGGTATCGAAGAATTCTCTAAAGATATTTGATTACGTCGGGGTGTTGAATGGTTCATCCATTTAATCAAACATCTATCTTTTTAGATTAAGTTAGCAAGGTTGGTAAAAAAAACAAAATATGTTACTATATAAATAATCAATCTGTTTTTTATGTATGTTGTAATAAGATGTGTCAACCTTGTGTAAGCTTTCTTTGTATAATAAAAGTTATTATTCACTGTGCTACATTAAAAACTCTGAAATAACCAACAGTTTTCAACTCACTCCGAGATAATTCTTCGTTGATTTTGGTTTGATGCCACGTATCGGATGTAGAATTGGTAAAATTTGATAGCGAAGTAACATCAGGTTTGACATCTTCATGCATATCAGATAAGGTATCCATGTTGATATGCACACGTTTTCCTGTAGTAAACAATTGTTCTTTAATATCTGCTGTCTTATAATACTCCTTTAAAGCGGTAAACAATTCTAAGATATTGTAATGTTTTTAAAGTTAATATGCGATAATACTCACCTTAACTGTAGAATAGAGTTATAGTACAAAATTTTATTACTGTTAGACAACTACCAGTTTTAACAACACTTGGTTATTTAGAACAATTCTGCGGTCTGTCAAAATATTCTTTCACGTAGTGATATTAACCTAGCAATTTTTCGGCAATAAATCTACTTCAATAAAGTCGTGGGCATAAAATTCCTATTTGTATATATACAGGGTGTCTCAGAAATAATGGGCCAGCGTTTAATCATAGATTCTTCAGGTAAAAATAGACCGATTAAACCTAATATACCTTAGTACAAAAGTCCTTTCTTAAGAAGTTATAGGGCCTTAAAGTTCAATTTTTTATTTTTTCTTTTTATTGTAATTTCCACAAATCTAAAGATATTTCTTTCAAATTTGGTACACCTACTTATCATTATGTAGTACAGTCACAGAATTATTTTCATTAACCAGACTTGACCGCAAGAGGCACTTAACCTCCCACCGAAATTTTATTTTAGCTCTAACTTTGTTATTAGTAGAACGTTTTAAAATTTTATGTTTTTTTCTGAAAGAGAATTAAAAAATACAAAAATAAGGTACTCTTAGTTCATACGCGTAGAGGCAACCGTTTGCCTTAAAATGCTTGTCCCAAGTTTTGGGGTGCGGTTACGACGTGCAATTATCAGGTAGTCATGATCGCAAAAACAATGGGTAGTGCTTGTGACCTACAGTAAAGAACAATGCTAAGTCAATTAAATACTTTGGTGTTATAGAAATTGTATTTTTAATTTCTATTTCATTTACGAAAATGCCTCGACATAACGAACGTCGTCGCTGCATTGTCGTAAACACAAAACAGAAATTAAAAATACAATTTCTATAACATCAACTACGATTAACGAATTCATCTACACACAAATTTACTGAATATTTCCATTCACCATCATTTTCATTGCGTTGGCCATTGCGGAAATAAGATTCAATAATAAACTTATTGTGTTCAACGGAATACATAACCTTAAATTTACAAACAATTATTACTGTTTTCAATTAATTGGAAACACTGTACAGGGTGTCCCATTTTTGATGTTTTTGCAGGGTATCTCGGAAACCATGACAGATATCAAAAAACTAACTAAGCAGTCTCGGGCTCTTTTTTTGAGAAAATAACAACAGCGCAAACAGATCTTTGCTATGGCGATCGGTTAGGGAGCTATAGGGTGATTGTTAAAATTTGGCTATGTTTAAAATTGTTTTTTCTACAGCTGTCAAAAAAACGTGACATTTATGTATCGCTATCAAGTTGCAAAGTTTGTCATTTTTGATTAATGAAAAAAAAATATTTTTTCACAGTGAAAAAATATTTTTTTTTCACTATGAACACGAAATTAGATTGTTACCATCGTAACCATAGGAACTCAGCGGTAACTTGAAATATCAGAGAATTTTTTGGAAATAATCGAGAAAATAATTATTACTGTTACTTTCTTATTTTTTTGACTGCTGTAGAAAAAAAGTTGTTTGTATTTCGTGCACAATTCGTGTTTTTATGGCGCTTTCGAATGAGTTTTGAGTCTCGACCTAACGGTCTCGACTAAAACTAACATTCTCATGCGCCATTAAAAAAACACTCATTTCGCGCACTTAATACAAAAATAACTATTTATCTCGGTTATTATTAGATGTGCAGAATAATTTTAAATTAGTCTTTTACATAGTTTTTCCTGCAGAATCCATTGACGTCCTCACTTGTTTACTATGGGTTACAGCAACGGAGCAATGGAATAAATTTGTGTTTTTTTAAATGGAACACCCTGTATATTTTTGCGTAATTATTTTAATCTTCAAATTTTCTTTACGAATATATAATATACTCTATATATAATCATTATAATTAAGCTGAAAAATGATATTTTATTAACATTAACGTCCAAAATGGTAACAAATAGATAAAATGAAACTACATTAACCCTTTGCCTCCTACTGGTTACGTCTGGTAACCACCTAGAAAATATTAAGTCTACTGTTTCCTGGTGGTCCGCTAGCATAACCACCTCAAATATATATCACCTAAAGCCCCATCTATTAGCAGTAAATTACACCAGGCTGAATTTCTAACCTAAGTGGTTTTACTTGTGGGTGCATTTCCCGCATTTTAAGTGAGTGCAACAGGTGATTGTATTTATTTATTTACGAACTGTAAAATACTGGAAAATTAATAATGGCTGGTAAGTAAGATAGTTATGGATTATTATAATAGATTATTAAAATGCAGTATAGGTTTTTGGTTGATCATAAGATTTATTGAGGTTTATATGTGGTGGTTTCGTGGGGTAACCACTAGGAATATATAACATAACCAATGAAATTTATTTGAGTTGTTGATTTCTCTGTTTTGGTAATCAGGTAAAAGAAAGTGGTCATTTCAAGAACTTGAAAGTTTACAAGAGAAAGAAGTGTGGGAGATTCTGGCCGAAATACCATCCGACACAGAATCACTGGCATCTGATGCGTTGTCAGACGACGAAGAAGAATTTATTCCTGAGGATGCAATTGATATGAAGCAAAATGAAAAAAACTATGACACTGTAATAAATGACGATTATGATAGCGAAGATGATTTGCCACTTGCAAAATTAGCACCGGTAGACGCTACTTTGCAACAAAAAAAAATAGTATGGGACAAAGAAAACTTTTTTGAACAACCATCTTCATTCTCACACCCTTATGGTCCTACTGTAGACGACTCCGCTGAAACTCCTGTTCAAATTTTCGAATGCTTGTTTCCAGAGGCTTTAGTGAATGATATAGTGTTTCAAACCAATTTGTATGCTACCCAACAAACAGCACAGAAGGGAAATAAAAGTTTTCAACCAACTACATCTGATGAAATGAAAACCTTCTTGGGTATAAACATCCTTATGGGAATAAAAAAACTTCCAAGTCTAAAGGACTATTGGTCTTCTCAAGAATCTATCAGAGATTTCTATATTTCAAAACAGATGTCGCGAGATAGATTCTTTTGGTTACTAAGTAATTTGCACTTTGCAGATAATTCACTGCAGCCAAAGAAAGGAGAACTAAATTTCGATAAACTCTACAAAGTAAGATTACTTTTAGATGTAATTACAAAAACGTTCAAACAGTTCTATTCTC
>JABXWE010103688.1:0-27566 GCA_014611495.1 Limonius californicus | reverse complement strand
AAGAAAACTTTTTTGAACAACCATCTTCATTCTCACACCCTTATGGTCCTACTGTAGACGACTCCGCTGAAACTCCTGTTCAAATTTTCGAATGCTTGTTTCCAGAGGCTTTAGTGAATGATATAGTGTTTCAAACCAATTTGTATGCTACCCAACAAACAGCACAGAAGGGAAATAAAAGTTTTCAACCAACTACATCTGATGAAATGAAAACCTTCTTGGGTATAAACATCCTTATGGGAATAAAAAAACTTCCAAGTCTAAAGGACTATTGGTCTTCTCAAGAATCTATCAGAGATTTCTATATTTCAAAACAGATGTCGCGAGATAGATTCTTTTGGTTACTAAGTAATTTGCACTTTGCAGATAATTCACTGCAGCCAAAGAAAGGAGAACTAAATTTCGATAAACTCTACAAAGTAAGATTACTTTTAGATGTAATTACAAAAACGTTCAAACAGTTCTATTCTCCTGGAGAATTTCAAGCCGTTGACGAGAGTATGATAAAATACAAGGGTAGGTCATGTATGAAGCAGTACATGCCTTTGAAGCCCACAAAACGTGGTTATAAAGTGTGGGTCCGCGCTGATGAATCGGGCTACATCTGTGAATTTCAATTATATACTGGTAAGATAAGCGACTTACCTGAAAAGGATTTGGGCGCTAGAGTAGTGAAAGATCTTACCGTTGAATTGAAAGCAAAAAATCATCGATTGTTTTTTGATAATTATTTTACCAGCGTGCCGCTATTACTGGATCTCAAAAAAGACCAAATTTATGCGTGTGGAACACTAAGGAAAGGTAAAAAATACCTTCCCAATGATTTTATTGGTGATAAAGCCCTTGAAAGAGGACAATCGGATTGGAGAATGACTGAAGATAAATTAATATGTCTCAAATGGAAAGACAGAAAACCTGTTTATTTCCTCAGCAACTACCATAATCCCGAAGAACATACCACTATCAATCGACGTAAAAAAGATGGCACTTTGGAAGCAATTGACTGCCCAAGCCTTGTTCAAGACTATAATAAACATATGGGCTTTGTGGACAAAGCGGACATGCTAAAAAAGTGCTATGCCATTGATCGAAAAAGTAAGAAATGGTACCATAGAATTGTTTGGCATTTTTTGGATACTATTGTTGTCAACTCGTACATAATATTCCAGAAACGAAGTACTTCATCAACTTTGGATTTAAAACAATTCCGAATTAACGTTGCTGAAGGACTAATTGGAGCAGGGCGTGTTTCGCAAAAGAAAGGGAGGAAATCAATCGAAGTTGTTAACCGTTATAAAAAAGTAGTATCCCTAGAGAAGAGAATGGACAAAGCAGCTCACATGCCAGTTTATGGTACATCTAGACGTTGTGCGGTATGCAGTACAAAGAATGAAACTCACAGGAGCAGATGGAGTTGTTCAGTATGTGATGTGGGGCTTTGCCTCAGTGACAAGCGGAACTGCTTCTTCAGTTAGCATCGAAGTAACTAGTCCTACTGGTTATATGGTGCAACCACCATTTTTTGAAAAAATGACAATTTTGTGTTTGATTAAAATTAGCGTATATGTTTCAGTTTGTATTATTATTAAGATATTTGTTAATAAATTTGTGAATTTTACAATAAAAGTTAATTCAGGACTTAAAGGGTTAAATGTTCAAATTGCAGTCCATTATTATTTATACGTAGTTGACACCGTTTTCTCACGCTGTTAATTGCGTTGCGGATGTGAACCTTTGTTACAGTTGCAATGGCCGCTTCAAAATTTTCATGCAGTTCTTCTGGTGTATTATTTCTATTTAAATATAATATATTTTTCACAAATCCCCAGAAAAAGTAATCTAATGTCATATCAGCTGACCGGGCAGGCCACCTGTGTGGCCCAATGTGCAGAATCCACTGCAGTCCAAAGTTTATATTCAGGCATTCTGCAATAATTCTGCCATCGTGAGATGGTGCCCCATCTTGCTGAAAGTATAGTTTTTGCCTTTCCCTCAAAGGAAGATTTTCCATAAAAGGAACGATATGTGTTTCCAGAATTCTGAAGTAAGTTCTTGCTTTTAAATTTTCCTCATATATTTCATCCTTTGTTATTTGCATGCTAGGCCTCCTAATTAATAATTGAAACTTAATGTTAATAAAATACCATTTTCCAGCTTAATTATAATGATTATATATAGAGTATATTGTATATTCGTAAAGGAAATTTAAAGAGTACAAAAATTACGTAAAAATATACAGGGTGTTCCATTTAAAAAAACACAAATTTATTACATTGCTCCGTTTCTGTAACCCATAATAAACAAATGAGGACGGCAATGGATTCTGCAGAAAAAACTATGTAAAAGACTAATTTAAAATTATTCTTCACACCTAATAATAACCGAGATAAAAACAATTTTAAAAATAGCCAAATTTTAACAATCACCCTATAGCTCCCTAACCGATCGCGATAGCAAAGATCTGTTTGCGCTATTGTTATTTTCTCAAAAAAAAGAGCCGGAGACTGCTTAGTTAGTTTTTTGATATCTGTCATGGTTTCCGAGATACCCTGCAAAAACATCAAAAATGAGACACCCTGTACTTACTGCAAACTTTGTTTAACAATCCTTAATTAGTATTGAAAAATACTATTTGTATAATAATAACAGCATCCAAGAATATAAAGTGAAATTAAGAAACGTAAACATACGGAACAATCATAAACAAACAACGGAACAAACGTATTGCGCAGTGTGGCTAATATCACACTAGAAAGAAACATTGATAACTACTTAGAAGGTAGTTTTTTTTTGACAAGCTTATTCGATCTCACGGTATAGTATGTTCATTAAAAAAAACTCTAGCAGGCTTTGAAATGTTTATTAAGGTATGGCTTAGCGCATATGTTACAATTGACAGTCATAATGTCACTTATAAATGACAACAGCAACAATCACATTTCGAGGTTATGTGATAAATTTTGACGTATTCATAGGAATACATTTTAACGGTAAGCGATTCGGAATCCACCTGTTTCGGAAATGAAACGTGAAGATCTAATTATTATTCAATTATAAAGTTCAAAATGTTCAGAAAACTAACATGTGTATACCAGTGTATACAGGCGGAAATTTGTTTTATTACCAATTAAATTGTGTTTTACGTACTGATTTAAAAATTAGTAAATTTCGTTATTTCGCTTCGTATAAAGTGCATGCTGTAAGAATACACTATACGTAAATTTACCATAGCCAGCTGCGAGTTTTTTTTTAATGAATATACTGTATGTATCAAATCATCCAATTCAAAGTTATCCTTAGTAGCTAGATACATGTATTATTTATTATTTGTTTTGTATGTTGTTCTTATTACTTCAAGCTAGTAAGCAGTAAGATTTGTTAATGGAAACGTCGTGGACTTCCATGAAACTCTTGAAAATTGTATTCAATTATTAAGCAGTAAGTATTCACTGTAAATTCGATATTACGAAATTTTATAAACTAACATTTTTCTTAACTTTTTAGATGACGATTTTGCAATTAATTATGTTGTAAGGGCTATAAATGCTGGCCAATTTTAACTTTTTACGCAACGAACACATGTTTAAAATAAAATTTTACTTGAATTGTTGCCCGAGGGGGAAACAAGCACCAACGCTGCAGCAACCAACGCGTTCGTTTGCTTTTATGACATGACGTCACCATTCAGCGACCACAAGCAACCGCTGTCAAAAATTCTGTCATTTATCTGTCAACCAGAACCAGAACCAAAGTGCGAATCGAACGCGCCTAAACTCGCTAACAAACTGCAAACATGTATGTGTAAGGTTAAGTTGGCCTAAGTAAAAATAATACACGATTACCAATATAACTTGTTATTAATTAAACGTTTCTGCCAAGTTGGGTTAAAAAATTCCTACCCCTTCTTGGTGTTGCAATTTCCATGTCACTGAATATAATTGTACTGACAGGACTATACCTTGATAACTATTAAATGAAGTAAATGATATATAAATTATGTACAACTTAAGTAAAAAGCGCGTTCGATTGGTGTTGGTTGCAAATGCGGTTGCCCTCAAGGCTAACCAAACAGCAACCGCTCGCGTTCGTTTGTAAATCCATGACGTCATATAGCAAAGTTGGTCCGTCACTTCACCGACCAGCTTTGGGAGCTGGTTCTGAAGTTGGTTCACCTCTATCTCTCTCTTTTAGATCAAATCTCTCTGTTTACTCTTGAATATTTGAATGAAATTTTGCCGCGCGTGCTATAATGCCGGTTTGGAAAAACATTTGCAAAACATCTGTAGTTTATTGCTGCTCCTTATAACAAAGAATATGCATTCTGTAATGCTATTGCTAGCGCAAATTTTCCAGTCTTATTAGGTACTTCAAGCTAGTGAAATGGAAGCAGTAAGATTTTTGTTGTTACCATGGAAAAGTCGTGGGCTTTCATGAAACTCTTGAAAATTGTATTGAATTATTAAGCAGTAAGTATTGACTGTAAATTCGATATTACGAAAATTTTTCTTAACTTTTTAGATGACGATTTTACAATTGATTATGTTGTAAGGACTTTAAATGCTGGCCAATTATAACTTTTTACGCAACGAACACATTTTTAAAACAAAATTTGACTTGAATTGTTGCTCGTGGGTAAACAAGCACCAACCGCTGCAGCAACCAACTCGTTCGTTTGCTTTTAAGACATGACGTCACCACAGATTATGTAGTGGACGTCACCATTCAGCGACCACAAGCAACCGCTGTCAAAAATTCTGTCATTTATCTGTCAACCAGAACCAGAACCAACCAGCACCACACTGGTGCGATAGGAAAAAACAAAAGAAAAAAGAAAATTATTTTATAATTTAAATAAAGGTTTTCCAAATGTAATTGGTACATTCTAAATACCGATTTTCTTAAATGATGGATTGTAAATAGTTTATATGTACAGGTTCAGTTGATGGAACACATATAAAAATCGATAAACCATCAGAATGACACACTGATTATTGTAATAGAAAGAATTACCCCTCTATTTGTTTACCGGGAACATGTAATGAAAATTTAATATTCATAGATATATATATCTATAGGCTATCCCGGATCGGTTCATGATGCCAGGGTTTTCCGCAATTCTTCACGTTCAAATTTTATAGAAAATTTACACTACGGTATTTAAGTACATGCTAATACTATGCTTTTTTATTATGCTAAAATTCAATTAACATTTGTAGACTGCTACATTCTTGGAGACAGTGCTTATCCACTACTACTACAGCTTTTGACTCCTTATAGAGATAATGGCCACTTAACAGCAGCCCAAAAACATTTCAACACCAAATTAAGTTCTTGTCGAGTTTCTATAGAGCACACTTTTGGACTACTCAAACAGCGATTAAGACAATTTTATCATTTAAAATTAATAGGGCACGAAAGAATTTGTCAGTTTATAAGAGCCCATTGTGTTCTTCATAATTTAGCAGAGAATGAAGATTTACTTGCTTTTGAGAATGAAGAAACACTGGAAGATAATCAGCCTCCACCAGAACCTTTCCAAAACCCCCAGCGTAGAACAGCAGATATCAGAGATAAAATTTGCAGACAGTTGTATGCAAATTGTAGAAAATAAAAAGCAATATGATAATAAACTTGTTTTTCATTTTATTTTTACTATACAAATGTAGTTTTAGAAAATTAGCCAATAAAAACGTAGAACTTAATTTGCTATGAACTAGGAATAAAGTAAGTTTTAACTAGTTATTGTTGTTAAGTAATAAGTTTTCTAATAAATAGTTTTTTCTTTCCATTGCTTTAATTATTTTGTTTCTTTGCTCCGCTTTTCTCTCTTTGATTCGCTTCTTCTCTTCTGTTCTTCTTGCAATTGCTTTTCGAAAGTTTTGTAGTTCCCGATGTACATTGGATCTTGACCCTTTTCATTTTGGTGTCGCACTGTTAGATGTCGTTGACCTATAAAACTACAAAGTAGTATGCCGATCTCTAACGTACGAGCTACATTATACACATTTGTAAACATATGATGTATATAAAATTAGTACGTTGCTATTGGTGTTTGTAGTGATTTACGATGGTGTACTAATTGATCTTGCATCTTCCTCTTCAACTGGTGTAACTATTTCATTTCTTTTCATCATTTCTACTCTAGTAGTGGTATTCTCAGCATCCATCATACACGGTGGAAATACACTTGTTTTTTCCAACAAAATTTTACTTAATTCCCTAAAATTATAAAATATAGTAAGTACTTTAATAGGAAAATACAAATTTATTTTGTACCATTTATAGGGGCAACTTTTTTTGCCTCTTCCAGTTTTTTTTATTGTGTTTCAAATTATTTTTAAACGATCTCTCCTGACTTTTCCACTTGCTCTCACATTGTTGAGGTTGTATGGTTATATTCGTAACTATTTATTTCGGTTTCTATAGTTTCCCACATTTTTTCATACTTAGTCTTGTCTATTCTCGACAAGTTTCTTTTTTTTCTTTATAACACCCAATCAACAATTTGGCTGCTTTGTCGGTTCCTTCTGCATAATGGGATTTTTACCTAATGGGACAACCTCCACTTCAAATTCTTCATTAACAACGTAGGTATCATCGGGATTACTATCTTTATCATTTTCAACAATTAAATTAATGTACCGATCTTCTGTAATTTGTAATAGTTGGCCATTTTTTACTTCCACTATCCCAACAGAAAGTTTCATTTGAGATCCATCTTATAAATTCGTAATAATCAATATAAGCAGTTTTTCATGAAATAAACATTTTTGTTAGCACGTGGTAAAGAACAAAGAATAATGGAATCCCGTGTTCCAGAACCCATGAAATTCAAGGGCAATTTAGCCGAAAATTTTAAGAAGTTTAAACAAAAGTTTGACATTTATATAGTTGCAACAAATAAAATTAAAGAAGAGTACAATGTGAAAGTGGCGATCCTGTTGAATATGCTTAATGAAGAGGAAATAGAAATGTATAATAGTTTTAAATTAACAGATGCATACAAGAATAATTACAAGAAAGTTATAGCGGAGTTTGAGACGTACATGAACCCGAAGAAAAATATATACGAAAGGTTTGTGTTCTACAGAAGAGTGCAGGAAACCGGTGAACCATTTGATCATTCTGTAATGGAAATTAAAAAATTAGTAAAAACCTGCGAGCTCATGGATGAAGAGAATATGCTTCGTGACGAAATTGTACTTGGAATTGAAGAAAAATTACTAAGTATGGAGGACCTCACGTTGACCAAGGCTATGGCAACGTGCAGGGCCAGTGAAATAACTAAGGGACAAGTTAGAGTTATACAGGACAGAAATGTGGACGTTCTTCAAACAAAGAGAGGCAAAACAAGAGGAAATTTTGATTCAAAACAACAAGCGAAGACAGAGCTAAAAGAAAGTGGTGGTAGACAAGACAAAAACTTTCAGTGCACCCGATGTAACCGGAAGCATGGAATTAACAAGTGCCCAGCTTACGGAAACAAATGTTTTCGCTGTGGAACTATGAATCATTTCAAGATAGCGTGGAGAGTGAGGCAAGTAAAAGAAGTCTGGAGACCCAGGCCGAAGAAAGTGATTTTTTAGTGGGTAATATAAATGTAATGTCTTTGGATACTAGTAGTTGTTGCTTCAAAGAAATAATTATTCATAATCAGCCGGTGATGTTGAAACTGGATACAGGGGCTGAAGTACACAATCAGTAATGTGCACTTTGGTTGAAAAATCATCCAGGACGAGTAATCACACAAAATCAAATTAGTGAACTATTACTGATAGTTATGGAAAAGCAGCTACAACAAAAAATGCTACAAGCGGATTTTTCAACACGGGTATGTGGCCGAGTAATCCCCAAATTTTTCCAGACGAGTTTTTTGAGCCGGCGGAGACAACAAACCGACTTCTGGAGCCGGATAATACACAGGAAGAAACAGCTGACCAAGCGAATATCTCGATCATCATTGAAATCCAGTTAGGAATACAGGAAGAAGAAAATGGAAACATGGAACAAGCTGAGCAACCAGAACAACAAATAGGTAACGTCAAAGAAAATGATAGAGGAAATACGAATAAAACACCAGAAAAAGAAATAGATAACGATAAAGAAAATGATAAAGGAATTGATAAGAATAAAAATCCACCTTTAAAGAGAATAGTAGTACCTATACAGGAAATTTCTCCAGTGCCCACAGCAAGTGGAATAAAAAGAAGAAAGAGGAAACAAATGAGCGGCGTATTAACAACTACTCCTAATTTAGAGGAACTTAAGGAGAAAGAAATAAAAAAACAAAAGGGGAATGTTCGTCAATGCAAGAAAAATATTTGTAAGAAGTTAAGCTCTACTGTGCCAACAGAAATTGAAGATGAGTAAGAAGATCCCTTTGCAGCTGAGGAAGATGAAGAAGATGTGGTGTGTCTATATTGCAATGATATGTTTAAAAATTCGCGGTCTAGAGAAACTTGGATCGGTTGTGGAAAATGCAAGAAGTGGGCATATTCTGAGTACGCCTGGGAAGAAGAAAAGTTACATTTGTGAACTTTGTCAACAATAAAAAAGTTTTTTTATTAGTTTTATATTTCTGTTTTGTATGTCATTTTACAATCCACATGTGTGTCATTTTACACACACACCTGGTTGTAAAATTTGAATATTTAGTTTTATTTTGTCAATAAAGTTTATTGAAAGGAACGTGCTATCTTTTTTTTGTGCAATTGTACGCGAAGTGACAACTTCGCGTACGCCATACAGGCCGCAAAATTCAATTTCGCGGCCGTTGTCATAGCGACGGCCGTTAAACTGAATGTCACATATACATACATATTTATTTTGACACATGAGAATGGACAGTTTTTAGAAATTATTTATTATTTATCTCATTTCCATGGTAACATGAAAGCCGACCGTCTTTCTATTTACGCCGAAAATTATAATTTTTAAAATTTCATCAATAATTATTGAGGATTCTACACAATTGCACAAAAAATGTTGTGTATACTGCGGCCGCGTCATTCTTTAACGTCCTCGAGGTTGCCTTGGCTCGGCCGCAAGCGGCCTCGGCGGCAATCTTCCTCTCGGTACGTTAAAGAATGATTTCGCGGCCTAAGTATACAAATAACTATTTTGTAACTTTAAATATTAAGCCACTCGAACAAAATCTAGCCTCAAAAAAAGTATGTGATTTTAGGACACCTTCCGCTACCATTAGCAATTCAAGAAAAATTAAGATTAAATTAAAAAATTTAGAAAAAAATGGTATTATTGAAAAGGCAAATGAACCTATTGAGTGGGCCAGTAATCTGGTTGTTGTAGAAAAACCAAATGGGTCTCTTAGATTGTGTTTAGATCCTGTCGATCTGAATAAGGTAATTAAACGGGAGTATTGTTTAATTCCTACAGTGGAAGAAATCTGTTCAAAATTGACAGTATAATGTTTGTGAAGTAGTGATTCAACCCTGTATTTTACTCTACTTTATTTCCACAAGTGCACACATAATAACAACCATTTACAAGACAGGGCTCACACACACTGCCCACAATCGGACGCTGTATCCATACCCCACGCTCATGCGCTCGTGGGGTATACATATACTTTACACGTATTACATTTCCCAACAGAAAATACGAAACTTACAACGAATCATATGTGAGCCCAACAGGCACTTTAATGTTACGCTTAGGTCTAGACGAAACGGGTACTTCACCCTCCATGGAGGGAATCCCATTTATACTGGGTCCCGGTTCCTCCTCCACCAAACAGGGTTCAGTAACCGTAATACTTGTTTTACACGGTACAGCTATAGGTTCTTCACAGCGCGGAATTTGATGTGGAACAATTTGATTTACATGCCGCTTCCAAATAATATTATTTAATGTTGGTATTTGTACCAGATAAGTCCTTCTACCCAATCGCTTAAAAATTTTAGCTTGCGCCCAAGCGGGCTTATTGACTACCCGATAATCTCTAACGGCCACCAGTTATCCCATATTAAATTTTACATTCTTTTTGCCTTTATAATATTTTTTTTTGTTGCTCTTGACTTTTTTCTTTAGTGAATTTTCTTCAGCACTGTTTTCGTTTTCCCGCTTTAGTAGATCTAATCTACTTCTTAATTTACGTCCTAGCATTAACTGTGCAGGCGATTCGCCTGTCGTACAATGTGGTGTGTTTCGATAGTCTAACAAGAATCTGTTCAAAATTTGGTTGTAATTTAATTTATTATTATTTTCGAAAAAGGCCTTCTCTATTGCCTTTTTAACAGTTTTCACTACGTTTTCGGCAGCCCCATTTGTCGCTGGATAAAAGGTGCACCTGATTTTACAACAATGCCATTTAAACTGGTAAATTCTTTAAATTCTTTAAAATAAAACTGTTTTGCATTATCGCAAACGATTGTATGGGGTATCTCAAAACGAGCAAATATAGAACGTAACACATTGATGGTTGATATACTATTTAAACTATTTACCGGAAAAACTTCTACCCATTTACCAAAAGCATCAACAATTATCAACAATTGTTTACCGCGGACAGGACCGCAAAAATCGATATGAAGCCGGGACCATGGCTGGTTTGGCCATTGCCAGACTTCTAAGGCAGCTTTTTCCGGTAAATCCCTAACGGATAAACATGCGGAACAAGATTTAATTAACTCTTCGATGTCTTTGTTCAAAGAGGGCCACCAGACGTACGAACGTGCAAATGATTTAGTTTTAACTATACCCATATGGGCTGCGTGTAATTCTTTCAATACCATATCTTGGAGGCTCTCTGGAACAACTACACGTGGCCCACGAAAAACACATTTATTTTTTAAATGCAGCTCATTGCGTAATTGAAAATAGGGTGACAATGTTGGTGAAACATTAGTAGGCCAACCAGATTTAATATATTTTGAAATTTCCCTTAATATTGGATCCTGCTGAGTTTGGGATTCAATTGCAAAATGACTTAATACCCCAATCTGCTCATTTACCTATTTTAAGTAATTAACATCATACGAATATTCAGGTACAAACGTTTTCACCGGTAGGCGTGACAACGCATCGGCGTTATTTCCTTTTGAATTGACATACTGAATTTTATAAGCAAAACTTGACAATAACAACGCCCATCGTTGTAGTCGATCCGCTGCCATTTGAGGTAGCCCTTTTTGAGGATTAAATATTGCCAGTAAGGGCTTGTAATCGGTTACTAAAACAAATTTTCTACCGTACAAAAACTGATAAAACGTTTTGACGCCAAAGACAATGGCTAAAGCCTCTTTTTCCACTTGAGAGTAACGTTTCTCGCTTGAATTTAACGTGCGGGAAGCAAAACCAATTGGTTTCTCATCGCCCGCAGGTAAAACATGAGAAATTACCGCTCCAAGGCCATAACAAGATGCATCTACGGCTAACTTAATTTCCCACTCAGGGTTGAAATGTACCAGGACTTTTGACGATAACAACACATTTTTAATTTGATTAAACGCCGCGGAGCATGATTCCGACCACTTAAACGGTATATCTGATTTCAATAGTTCATATAATGGATGCAAAATTCTAGCAGTATTCGGTATAAATTTATTATAGCTATTTGAGCTCTGAGACATTTTGGGGAATCGGGAGATGCGAAATTGCCATGACTTTAGAGTCGTCTGTGTGCAAACCTTCCTCATCAATTTTGTACCCAAGATAAGTAACTTCTTTTTTAAAGAATTCACATTTCGAAATGGCAATTTTCAATCCCGCATTCCTAAATCTAGAAAGAACCTCCTCAATTCGCGTTACATGTTCCTTTCTACTATTACCTGTTATAAGCACATCGTCTAAAAAGCATACACACCCTTCAATTCCTTGTAACAGGGCCTCCATTATTTTTTGAAAAATTGCAGGAGCGGATGCAATTTCAAATGGAAGACGCGTATATTGAAATACACCCTTATGCGTACTTATGGTCAGCAATTCTCGAGCCTCTTCAACTACTTCCACCTGCAGATACGCCTGAGCAAGATCTAATTTCGTGAGTTCCTTGCCGCCACCTATTTTGCAAAAAATGTCCTCTACTCTTGGAAGAGGATATTTTTCAACTTCTAAAACGGGGTTAACAGTAATTTCAAAATCACCACAAATTCTAACACCCCTATTCTTTTTTAAAATAGGGACAATCGGCGTTCCCCAATTGCTAAAACTTACTGGAATCAAGATACCTTCACTTACTAATCGGTTTATCTCCGCCTCCACCTCATTACGCATTGCACATGGAAGCGGTCTCGGTTTACAAAATTTGGGTTAGCTACCGTCCTTAACTGATAGATAATCATAATTCATTAGAAAAACATCTTAAATTTTGCTACTAATTGCGACAATTCTGTATTACCATCTACCAAAGAAATTTCATTTATATTAGCTAAACCTAAACCAAATTCAGATAACCAATCACGACCCATAAGTGGAGGCTCTCCATTATCTATAACGTACAATTTTAATTTGCGTTCCTGATTATTAATTTTAACTTGAATATTGGCCACTCCAACCGGTCTAAACTGGTTACCCGTATAATCTTTTAGACATTTATCAGTACTTTGTAACTTAACATATGGTAAAGCAGACTTCCACAACTTTTTTGATACTACTGACACGCTAGCTCTGGTGTCTATTTCAATGGGAGTGTGCTCCACCAATAATGTTTGCATTATTGGTCGAGAACCATTCGACTGTACATTAAATAAAGATTCCAAATTCAAATCATTCGCAACCTCGAGTTTATTGTTTGACGCGTCACTAACATAAAAATTATAGTTCGGCACATCACTATGCTCTTTCTTTTTGTGGCATACTCTTGCCACATGGCCACTATTACCACAATAAAAGCATTTAGCGTTGCGGTACTTACAATTTTCTCCAGTGTGATTCGATAAGCCGCATACCTTGCATTTATTACTATACATGCTCTTACTACAACCAGGTTGATTCCGAAACTGCAATGGTCCATTTCCTCTACGAGAAGATGCTGATCGAACCCGATGAAATCTTCGATCTCCGTTTTGATCTGAAGTTGCTCCACGTCAGAAGTTCCAAAAAACTGACAACTGGACTCTCTACTAATGGCTAACTCGACTGCTTTCGGAAGGGGTAGTTTATCCACGTTTTCTTCGAATAAACAATCCATAATCGGGCCTTTACCCTATCCTATTACAAACATATCTCTCAACACTGTTTCTAATTCGGTTCCAAATTCACAATGTGCCGCTAGATTTCGTATACGGCAGCTCCAGTCCGAAATTGATTCATTTTGGGCCTTCCTGGCGGTATAAAAATTAAAACGATTCGGAAAACCTGATTTTGTTGGAACAAAATGATTACTGCATAATGCTATCAGTTCGTCGAATGTTTTTCGCTCAGGCAGGTCTGGCACACACGATTAAATATCAGTTTATACGCTTCTTCGCTGCATACGTCTAAAAATATAGCTCTTTGCGATCGCCACTGCTTATATTATTTGCAATAAAATATTGTACCATTCTTGTTTTGTAGTTAGGCCAATCCGTCGTTTTTGGATCAAACTCCCTTAAATGTCCATAACTAACTCCGACAATAGGGCCTCCCGCTGTGGGTTCACTATCTGGCATTTTGTTACTAACTTTATTATTAATTCAGCCTAAAAAACCCCCTCGTCGCCACTGTAATGTTTGTGAAGTAGTAATTAAACCCTGTATTTTATTCTACTTTATTTCCACAAGTGCACACATAATAACAACAATTTACAAGACAGGGCTCACACACACTGCCCACAATCGGACGCTGGGGTATACATATACTTTACACATATTACAGACAGGTAAAGAGTTTTTCACTGTATTGGATCTCAAAGATGGATTTTATCAGGTAGAGTTAGATAAGAATTCCAGTAAATAGTGTACATTTCGCTCACCTATGGGATATTACAGTTTTAAGAGGCTTAAATTCGGGTTAAATTTAGCACCTGAATTCTTCCAAAAAGTAAATGATAGAAATTAGGACATGAGGGGGGGTAATAGTTTACTTTGATGACCTTCTAATAGCAGCTAATACGGCTGAAGAACATGATGTCATTTTAAGAAATGCGTTTGAAAGAGCCAGAAAATTAAATATTAAATTTAACTCTAGTAAAATACAGCTGCGAGTAAGAGAAGATAAATACTTATGGCATGTATTCGCAAAGAATAGTGTACCTACAACCACATGGAGATCGAGTAAAGGCAGTGTTAAAATTAAAAGAACCGACAAATAAGAAGGAGCTACAGTGTGTAATGGAAATGTTTAATTATTTTAGGAGTTTTATAAAGAATTTGTCTGAAATTTCTGCTCCATTGAGAGAACTACTAAAAAAGGATGTGTGTTTTTCTTGGACAGAAGGACATAAAAAGTCGTTCAATTTAATTAAAGAGTTACTGACAAATGCACCAGTGTTAAACAATGTTGATGGCAACAAACAAATTACAGTACAAACAGATGCATCCAAAAGTGGATTGGGGTGTTGTTTGTTACAAAGTGGTAAACCACTTTTCTTTGCATCATGTAGTTTAACCAAAACTGAGCAAAACTATGCTCAAATAGAAAAGGAGTTTTTGGCTATCGCATTCGCAGTAAAAAAGTTTCACAATCTGATTTATGGTATCAAAATTTTAGTACGGACAGATCATAAACCATTAGTTTCAATAATGAAAAAGAACATAGCTGACATTGCATCAAGATTACAAAGAATCAAGTTAAAACTTGTAAAGTATGAATTAAATGTAAACTAGTTGTGCATAGTATTAATATTACAGAAAATAGAAAAGTTCAGTTTCAGCTAGAAACAGGAAAAGACCCTGTTCTAGGAATAATAAAACAGTATTGTAATGAAGGGTGGCCAGTTATAAATCCAGCGTTTTAGAAGGAGTAAAGGACTATTATGCAGTAAAGATGAACTACATCTTACAGAAGACTTGGTGTTTTTTCAAAACAGGCTTGTAGTGCCATTAGCACTACGTAATGACATGTTAAAATTGTTGCACGAAAGTCATTTTGGTATGACAAAAACAAAGGCAAGAGCTAAAGAAGTGTTTTATTGGCCGCCACTAAATTCGGATATTGCTAACTACATCTCAAAATGTAAACTGTATGAAAGGTATAAGCCTTCAAATACAAAAGAGCCTTTAATATCGTATACAATTCCAAAGCGACCATTTTCCAAAATTGCGAATATTTGCAAATTTGCTAAACAAAGTTATCTTATAATATTTAATTATTATTCGAAATGGCTTGAAATAATTCAAATCAAAAATAAGACTTCAGAGGAGCTTATGTCAAATTTCAAACATTGTTTCGCTACTCATGG
This sequence comes from Limonius californicus, assembly GCA_014611495.1. Taxonomy (NCBI): domain Eukaryota; kingdom Metazoa; phylum Arthropoda; class Insecta; order Coleoptera; family Elateridae; genus Limonius; species Limonius californicus. Next base: position 12,226 of record JABXWE010103688.1, on the reverse strand, counting down.
TGCTCCTGATGTTTTAGTAGCTGACAATACGCCATATTCATCATACAATTTCAAAAAATTTGCAAATCACTTTAATTTCAAGTTAATAACAAGTAGCCCACACAATCCGAGGAGTAATGGATTTGCTGAAAGTGGGGTGAAAATTGCTAAAAGTAGGTATATTAAAAAAAGGTTGTGATTTAGATACAGCATTACTAAACTATCGCAGTAGTGTCATTGAAGGGATAGGACTAACACTTCAAATGTTGATGAATCGTAGATTAAAAGGCAAGCTGCCAATTAGCGATAACCTGTTAGTTCCTAAAGTAGAAAGTCAAGAAGCGATACATAATAAAATAAAGTTAAAACAAGTACTAGCCAAGCGTTATTATGATGGTAAAGCGAGAGAACGGAAAGAGTTTCAGTCAGGTCAGAATGTTGTGTCAAAAAGGGGAGATATTTGGGAGCCTGCTAAAATTGTTCAAAAAGCTAGTGCACCAAGATCTTATATAGTGAAAGACTCTACTGGGCACGTTTATAGACGTAACAGTTTACACCTAAGAGAATCGAAAAATGAAATATCTATAGCATCTAGAAATAGCGTATCTGAACTTGATGAAATTTCTGATTATGTAAACAGTGAATCGGATAGTCCTAAAATTGGAGAAAAACCTATTCCAATTAAAGATAATCAGATTGACTGTTCTGAACGTTCAATTGAACAGTATGTGAAACCAAAAAGACAAGTTTGTGTTTCAGTTAGGTTTAAGGATTATGTATTAAGTTAAAAGGGGAGATGTTAAGAAGTTGGTATGACTTTTAATTTTAACCAGTAACAATAGGTACTACACTAATTTCATGATGTAAAATAGCTGTAAACTGCATACAAGATATTGAATAAAGAATACCAGATAGAACATTAATAAAAGTCGTTCCACTGTGGGGACAGTCATGTCTGTGTTTGACAACAAGGAAAATCATATACCATATGGAAATTCAAAGCTGATATAGTTGCTTCAAAGTTGCTTGGGTGGCAACTCAAAAACCCTGATGTTAGTCAATACAGCACCTTTCGAGGAGTGCTATGGAGAGAGTGTCAGTGCACTAAGATTCGCTGCAAAGGTAAAAGAGGTAAAAATTTGGTCACGGAGAAACAAGCAGTGCATTCAGAGAGAACTGTCAAAAATATCAAAATAAATGTTTATATTTGTATTATAATTTTATGTAAATGTACTGTTAGTTTTAAAATGTTCTTGTTGTATATGTGCCGATTATAGAAAGCAAGATTTTTTTATTTATAAGTAAATATAATTTTACTGATAATTTTAATTTTTGAAGTTATTACTGATTATATTTACCTATGAATTAATACCAGTTTTAAGAAAGACAAGAAAATATGAAATTATGCTTTAAAGTTTTCTTTAAAAACTGACATGTTTAAATCAAGGAGGTGTTTAAACATACCATGGGAGAAGATGTAGTAGAAACAAATATTATTTGGTAATCAATGTGGGCATACAATAAAAACTTGCTGGTTGTAGTTTATAAATTTTTTTTATTTATATGTAACTTTAGTTCATTCATCATTCATTCATCAACAGCCCACTGCTGGGTATCGGCCTCTTCTCTGCCACGTGTTTCTCCTCAGCGCTAAGGTAGAAACACGGGGGACCTACAGTTTAACGTCGAATCCGAACGACAGAAATTCCAGAGAAGGTTTTTAGCATTAAGATCCCACGGTTGCAAGCCGAATTGGGAAATTGTGTGTGGTGGGTTGCAGACAAGATTTTTATAAATCTGCATAGTTCTGCTTAGGTTTCGAACCCAAGCCAGAATCGACGTTTTATTCAGAAAGCGAGCGCTCTACTAACTGAGCTACCACCACACGTAACTTTAGTTACTTTAAGTTATTTCGGCTCTATAACAGCTGGGAAGAATGATAAAAGTTTGAAGGAAGGGCCTTGCGGCAGAGTGTTGAGAGATGCCAGCGGAGGCAGTCGACATGAGGTTGTCGTAGCTAGGCGTAAGCTGGCATATCTTTGACGTAATCACTAATTAATCAGCTTTTGCGAATTTACTAACTAATTGCTATGCGAATATCCTCTAGTTTGAGGCAAGGCGCGAATTTAATGTTACCACGTCTGTGATTATACATAAAGATGGGCTGCAAGGTTCTGGTTTATATCCCATGAAGTGTTATATGTGTTTACCCGAATGGTAACGTATTATCTACTTGGTATTATATATGGTTTATATCCCATGAAGTGGTGTTATATGTGTTTACGTATTTTATTATAAAGCTTTCACAGGCCTTAGAGGCCCATCGCTTTTGGTGTCAGACAAGGCTAAGTTAGTTGTGTGCAATGCACAACAGGGTACAATTCTGCGGGTTACCGTGTTGGTGCGTAACCATGCTTAACCTGCTGTTGTGTGTGAATGTTTTTGTTTATGGTCTTGTTACTCCTCTAATGCCACCGTAATTCGAAGAGTGTCATTAATTTGATCCCCAATTGCAAATGAAGACCGGGACCCAGTACCGACCACCCAGGGAATTAGAAAAATTTCCGACCTTGGGGAGATTCCAACTGGGAAGGGTTTGGACTATTACATCCGAAGCTTGGCTCTCTACCACTGAGCCATACCCGCCCTGTGGTTATGTATTATCTACTTGGTATTATATATGGTTTATATCCCGTAAAGTGTCATATGTGCTCACCCAAATGGTTACGTATTATCTATTTGGTATTCTATGTGGTTTACAAACATTGGGTCCTATTATAGTTATTACACAAGATTGGTGTGTCTACGTAAGTAGTTGTTGGAAACAGTAGCGTAATGAATGTGGGTAGCTATGTGAGTAGAAAGTGTGTGTGGCACGATTAATCATTATTCCCCTAGCAATCATTCAGGAGGTAGTCAGTCGGCAGAGGTTGCATCGTAAATGTGCCTACATCGAATTGTTATTGTTATTATTATTATTATTGTGAATGCCAAATTAAGGATGGCATCGACTGACTTTTACGCAGGGGTGTGGACACTAATTATACTCTCCTCTTCGTGTGGCGCTGAGGGGGCAAGCCCTCTCCCCGAGACCTTTGCGAATAACAGAGAGACTGGCTATGGACTTGGTCCATAGCATGGATCCCTCTGGAGGTTTGGTGCACCAGATGATATATTAATTGTCGTAATTACTGTACGATTACGAATGACTGCGGCCACAGCAGCTAGCTGGTAAATGAGCATCCGTATCCTGTTCAAGTTCCAATCCAGAGGCAGGGGGCTGGAGGACCCCGGTGAATATAACTCCTTAACATTTATTGATAGATCAGTAAGTCTGTGTATTATTATCTATTGCATGTCACCTATCTGTCGCTGTCAATGAGTTCTGATTGTATCCGCTGTTTGTTTACCCAGGGACTGCATAAATGAAAAGCAGAAGCGCTGCAACCGTATTTAAAATTGAAAATTCAGTAGTTTTTTTCGCCCCTCCTCGTAAGGTCGAGCCTAACATTCCAGGCGTCGGAAATTTTTCTAAATTTTTTACTGCTGTTTTCACTCTGCCCGTCCACCAGTATATGTTCTTTTATTATTTTTGTTTATCTTTGTCGTGTGGCAACTTCTGCTGCTTCTAAAATTGCTTTTTTCAGATTTCCCCACATTTCTTCTATTGATCCATCTTTTCCCATATGTATAATATTTTCTTCCATTCGTTTTTGGCATTGTTGCTTTATTTTTGGTTCTTTTAACCTGTAACTTTTTATCTTTCTCTTTATTATTTTTCTTTTCTTATCTGGTTCTTCTGCTCTTCTGTTCTTTATTGTCATTATTAGCATATAGTGACCACTCCCTATTTCAGCTCTTCTTTTTACTTTTACGTCTTGGACCATGGCTCTAATCTGCCTGCTAAATATAAAGTAGTCTATTATAGATTTCTCTTTCCTGCTTTTCCTTTCTCTCGTTATTTTATGGATTTCTTTGTGCATAAAGTATGAGTTTCCTATTACTAGTTCGTTCTCTATGCAAAACTCCAATATTCTTTCCCCGTTTGGTATTCTCGTGATTTCTACGTGTTCTCTTAAGCACCTTTCAAATCCGTCGTTCTTATTTTCTACTCTCCCATTCATATCTCCCATGATTATGACTGTATTGTTATAGTTGTCTATTTTTAAATAATGGTAGCTTCAAGCCATTTACAGTATTAATAAAATTCCAACATTAGAATAGCATTTTTTTAAAGAATAATCTTTAATTAATTTAAAAAGTAGTTTTCGGAGTGGGTAAGTTTCACAAATGGATAATGCAATTCATTTTAAAAGTTGTTATGTTAAAACTTTAGTAATTAAAAGTGAAGGGAGTGTGGAAAGTTCATATAAGTTAAGTGGTGATAATACGTATAGTTATTTGAAATTAGGTAGACAATTAAAACGATATGAAGCAAAACAAACACAAATTATTTGAGAATGTAATCTGCTTAAATGTAAAAAGGAAACTTTACATAATTCGAAAAAAACCAATTATTTATGAATTTGTTTAGAACTAGGTACCTACCAAAACTCTTTTCAACAAACGTCAAACTGGTAAGTACGTATACATGATTTTCTTTTTGTGTATATACAGGATGGCTAGTTAACTTGTAGCTCCTGGAAACTAACAACACAATTCAACATGCATATGTCAAAGCAACTTAGATAATTATTGTTAGTACTCTTAGTACTACACGAGAGGTGTGTAAATGAAGTAATGAGACTGATTTTTTCAATTTTTTTATTCGAATAAAATTGCAATTCAACATTGTCTCCTTCAAAGTAACTGACTTGGGAAGCCACACAGCGCTGGAGATGGTTTTTCCATTCCTCATAGCAGTGCTGGAACTGGGATACTGGGGAATTTGACATATTTACTGCTTTAATTATAATAATTAAAATTCGTCCGTTGGTACATAGCAACTATCATACAGTTATCAAAAAGGATAACTCTGAAAACAGAAAATTTTCAATTATTTCTAAATTTTAATTTTGTTATTGCTGCAATCGTCCAAAAAAGTATCTAATAAGTATTGCGGTCAGTAAGTGCTCTATTGGTATCGGATGTAGCAAGCACTCACTGCCTTTAATACTTCAATAGCAGCAGAAGCTTATTCATCTCACTTGGCTTACATCTTCAACTTCATTGTTGAAAAAAATTATGTAAGGTTGCTTCTTTCTTTTTTTACTTTTGCAACTTTTCTTAAGTAAATTTTTTACTTCTTCTGGGCAGTTCTTGCATTTGTATAAATGTTTCACCATTCTGTGATGTATTTGTTTAGTTAAGTTGGCTATACTTAAGTTGGCAGTGACCAACTCATGAGGAAACCGAGGGAACCGAAAACAGTTATTGGCGGGACTTGACACTGTTGACTAATAGTAATTATTGTGTGCTATGTAATAAGTTTTATCTACTTTGATTTAATAATAGGTCCATTATGATACCGAAAACAGTCTAATAATGGAGGCTATTATAAAACTGTTTTTGGTAATAAAATCCTCTATTATTAAACTGTTTTTGGTAACTTTTTGGTTTTTAAGATTGGTGACATTTGCTTTCACTTTGGTCATAAAACGACAAATATCAGATGTCGAATATACATAACCACAAACTCTATCAGAAATTTTGAATTTCTACATAACAAGTATCTCAAAGTAGATACAACAGTATATTATACTCGTTTCATAACGGGCATTGTAGCACTTGTTCCATTGGAGCACTCCTCGCTACGCTCGTCGTGCCCCAAACCCATGCGTACTACAATAAGCCCGTTATGAAACTCGTATAATAATATACCATTATTTGTTGTAAAGAAGTTTAGTTAAATAAAGTGCAAACATAATATTGGCGACGAGGACAATACAATACATTAACGAAAAGTTAAAGGTGGCACGGGCAGGTTAAAAAGATAAAGAAAGGAGCACGAGTGCAACAATGGCGGCAGGCATCATTGGACAGATTACCGAATTTAGGGAAGAATCCGACGATTGGGTAATTTATCAAGAGCGACTGGGACAGTATTTCGCAGCGAACAAAATAGCAGAGGAAGACATTCAGGTAGTCACGCTGGTAAGCACAATTGGAACCCAAGCATACAAATTGTTACGAGATTTGTGCTTTCCTAAACTTTCTAAAGAAATGAAGTTTACCGAGCTGTGTTCGTTATTAAGACAACAGTATAGTCCCCACGTTTCTGAATGGCGGGAACGCATCAAGTTCCACAACATGCGGCAAGAGAACAACGAATCAGTGAGCGAATGGTATGCAAGACTACGAGGAGCTGCAGTAAATTGCAATTTCGGCAACCAACTCGTGGAGGACCTGAAGGAGAAATTCGTATGCGGCATGAAGGAAGGGAAGGTAGTAGATCGCATCTGCGAGGAGCCAGTAACCAAGGACCTAGCAGAGCTATTAAAGTAGGCGCAACAAAGGGAAGCGACGCTCAACAACATGGCGGCGGAGGTCAACAAAATTTCAAAAAGCGCGCCCATGGGTAACGGAAATAGTTCCGGAAGCTCAACACAACAGCGACAGAGTACGACGCAGGCGCAACCACATCGAAACGGCGGAAAACGGTACCAGGAGTATATGTTCTGTGGTACCAGGTCAGTTCAAATCATGGCTGACTACGATTAATAGAACCTTACAGTCCTATATGGCTGGCTCAATCGACCATGGGGGCGCTGCCAAGCGGCAAACCAATTACCACTTGATTTCTTATGAAACATTTTTAATGTTGCTTGTTATGTTATCATTTTTTTAGGTTATAATTATGACAAGGCGCTTGACAGCAATCATTAATTATCATCCTCAATTAATGCAATAAAATCGAAGGGCATTTACCAGGAGATTTTAAATTTTTCTTGGAATTAAGGAGCATTGTATCACAAACGAAAATACGAGTAAGTAGCACTTGCCTATCCAATTAAATAACGTCGTTCATTAAATAGACAATAATAAATGAGTAAAGAAATTTGACTGTTTTAATTATTTATTTTTAATATTTTTCTACTTAAAGGCTTTTCTTTTAATATATTGGGCTTCACCTGATCACTTTTTGTATTACAGTAACTTGTCAGTACTGGCTTTATCAAGTGCGGTAAAATGATGTCGCATAGTAAATCTTTGTGACTAGTACAAGTGAAAAAATTGTTACATAGAAGATGAGGTTTTATAAAAGAAGTTAAATTTTGACATATGTTATGTGATGGCATTAGATGTAAAACTGAAATAATTGTGTATGTAATGTGGTGAACTAAAATCGTAAACTTAAAACTAGGGTAATGAAGTTTGCCTTTATCTTGAATCTGTATCAATGCCAGTAATGGCGTTGGTGCTTCAGTTGCTTCATGTGATAGAACATCTAAGCATTCTTGGCAGTCTACTTCGTCTTCTATTTTTTTTCAGAATATACCCTGCTAAGAAAGCCAACGAAGCCGTTTCTAAGTTTTCATCGATGTCAGGAGGAAGTGAACGTAATTTCTGACAGTTTTCATTAATCTCGTTTAAAGATCCAACAACAGTTTCACCATCGCCATATCTATCTGATCTAGTTTTATTTAATCCTGTTTGACTAGTAAAACAATAATCATCTACTGCAGCTGTGTTACATGAACTAGAAGCTTTAATGATTCCACACTTTAAAATCTGCTTTAAGGCATATTCAGCTGCTCTAACATCAGTAGTGTCATTGGAGCCACAGCGTAAACGAACATGACTAAACATGGCCTCTACAGCATCTGAGTTGAAAGCACGAGTTAGAACATAGTAAAAGCCCTTTTGTTCTAACAGAAATTTTACACATTGGTAACTGCTTTCAGCTGTAAATCTTAGGCTTCTGATGTTTCTTGCGTTAAACCTTCTATAGATTCAATATATTTTGGAAATTCTTCATGTAACCAACTCAGCCGCTCATCTGACATATTGGTATAGAGTGCAACATTTTTATCCAAAGATCTAATACGGTGTTTTGTATTACTGACATCATGCAATTGAAAAAATCTGTACATAACTTCCATATACACAATAGTCGCATAACAACCATTTGCACATTTTTGTCAAAGATACCTTAACGAAGTGGTTACTGGAGGAGAAAAAATTTGAACTGCTCGTAAAACATTCATCTTCTCAAAGTTTGAAGGGTATAAATGTTTTTTTGTTAAAAATTTGACTGCTTTAATGGGCCATTTTGCCTGCAGAGTATATAATGTCTTTAAATATTGAGATGTAATTTTCCCATCAGACGATTTCATATCCCTACTCAGGAATAAATTTCTACCATTTTTTATGCGTGACAATAATCAAAGCTAAAGAATAATGGCATCTGGGGTATAATGGGGTGTGGAATGGAATTTTTTAATTGCCCATTTCCAAATATTTTGAATAGACCTACATTTGATTTATGGTTATCACCAACTATTCTTAAAACTAGGAATCCACAATCATGCACCAGTCGTAGTACATCAAGTGTGAGTTTGTAAAATCTTTTGATATCCAGTTGGCGATGAAAATAGTATCCTACTGGAATAGTATATTTTGTTGTTAAACTGTGGATTACAAAACACAACAGTTTATTAGCGAGTACAGGTCGTTTTCCAATTTTCTTAAAAGTTACGTTATCAAGTCCATAAACTTTATCTTCTGAACGACTGTAAATTACCTTTTCTTTCACAGCCATGTCATCCACAATAATGGAACATAGCCTTTCAATAGAATTTAAATTATTTACCTCAGTGATAAGTCGTTCTTTAATTAGATTGGTGCCATCGACAGTATTGGTCATGTATCTTTTTAAGGTTGCCTTTGAAGGTAATTTCATTAATTGTTTTCTGGCGAAGTTGTAGCCTTTGGGAGATGCATAACACCACATGGTGCACTGTCTTACTGTCATTTCACTCCAAGTTGGTTTAATTTTGTTATAATTTTGGATCTGATCTAACAAAAATATTGCTGAGGGCTGACCACTCTCTGTGTCTTCGACGATCGAGTCGACAGCAGAATATTGCTTGGAATTGCTTGAAAAATGGTCTTTTAATTCACTTATTTCCAAAACAACTGTATTTTTCTTTTAGTTCATTATACTTAACAGTTAAGGCTGATCCTCCCGGCCAAAATTGGTTATTTTTTCATTTTTTGGGTGTAATTCATTTTTTTTATTATATGTATCATACATCAAATTACGCGTATTTTTAATATCTACACCGCTGAATATGTTTCATTATTTAAAAAAAATGTATCACGTAAAAAGTAGACCGCAATCGTTTTATTTTTATTGTTTTTGCATTCTTTGGTATCTAGATCTAAAGATAGCCTTTTGATTTTTTGGATTAACATTAATAATACTATTCCCTAGCCCGCTGAATCTAAAACAAGACGAAGAAAAAATTATTTATTTAAATAAAAGCAAGAACGTAGAGGACGATGTATCTTCATGCCTACGATACTTTTAGAAAAGAAAATAAGCAGACATGTGTAAAATGATGTACTTGGTATAAATCAATAATAACCAGTTTAAAAAAAAGGTGTATTGTTTAAATAATCACATGTCATTTTTGTATATTTTGCACATTTAGTTCTCCAACTTGGCCGCGAGAGGCGCACATCCTAAAAGGGTGCCCAGTACACAGCTGTAGATTGTTCAGGTAGAAACTTCGGTGTCAAGCCAACTTTATTACGGTGATGGGTAGATAATCGTTTTATTACCCGGCCATAATGGAACATTTTATGTATTGACAAACCAAATGTGTCTTTGAATTCAAAAAGTTGCAAACTAACAAATAAAAGAAATTATAATTAGTCTTACTAGATTCATGGCAATATCTATGCAATTGTTATGTATTTAAAAAAAATGTATATACCGTATGTCTCCGAATACAGTTTACAAGAGGATCAAAAATTTATTTTTGATTTTACGAAAAAATGACGAAAAAATAGAAAATTTTGCTTGATTTGAAATACATATGTACCTATTTCTGTTATTAAAACTATTTAGATTATTCTTTTTTTTTAATCAAATTTTTTGGTATCACTATTTTCGTTCGTGCAGTACTTTTTAAAAGTCTGTTTTAGTTGGCTTTGAAATGTTAACAAATTTATGTTTTCGAATTTAGTTTAGTAGAGAGAAAAAAATGTTTATTTTTCATTTTACAAAAAAAATACAATTATACATTCAAAATTAATATATTAGTACAAATGGTCTTAGAAATAAAAAAACAAAAAATATAAAGCTATAACCTAGAGATTGATGTAAATAATACAACAATCAACAATGATTTTTGCGAGCATTTGTATTTTCGCAAGCGTTGCTTTTTTTTAATTTGCTATTTGTCTGCAATGCTTTTGTGTGTAGAAGCCTGGTCCATTTCTCAACATTTTCTTTTGAAATTCGTAGGAATCACTATTGCTGTTGAAAGACAAAGCAGCACCTTTACACCTTGCTGTGAACCCACCTTTCAACGAAAAGTTTACCCTTTTTCCACCAACAAATTTTCCTACAATAGAGTTGTAACATTTGTTTATTATTATTATTTACACCCAAAAAATGAAAAAATAACCAAATATTACCCGGCCATAATGGAACATTTTATGTATTGCCAAACCAAATGTGTCTTTGAATTCTAAAAGTTCCAAACTAACAAATAAAAGAAAATTATAATTAGTCTTACTAGATTCATGGCAATATCTATGCAATTGTTATGTATTTAAAAAAAATGTATATACCGTATGTCTCCGAATACAGTTTATAATAGGAACAAAAACTTATATTTGATTTTACGAAAAAATAGAAAGTTTTGATCAAATTTTTTGGTACCACTATTTTCGTTCTTGCAGTACTTTTTAAGAGTCTGTTTTAGTTGACTAACCAATCTATGTTAAGGAATTTAGTTTAGTAGAGGAAAAAAAATGTTTATTTTTCATTTTACAAAAAAAACAATTCTATATTCAAAATTAATATATTAGTACAAATGGTCTTAGAAACAAAAAACAAAAAATATAAAGCTATAACCTAGAGATTGATGTAAATAATACAACAAACAACAATGCAAATATAAATAAAACATTTATTCTTCTAAATAAAAATCTCGAAGAGGTAAATCCCTCGATCTTCTCGAATCTAATAATTCTGGGAGAACAGCACCAAAGTAAAACTTTTGTAATTTCTCGACCATCTTCAGACAAAAGGCATTATTTTTTTGAATTTTTTGTACATGCACACCCTTCTCTGTATGAATAACAAAATAAGCTTTGCTTACATTTGCAATTAGCATTTGACCCTGTAATTGGTACATATATGCGTGTTTTTCTTTTAATTGTATTGTACCGTCTATTAATGAGCACCATGTAATTTTTTTTTCTTTTACTGCCTCTTCTGGTGACAAATGTCTAGCAGAGTAGGGACATTTTATTTCGACAACAGCCGAATTATCCTCTAACAGCCTATCAGGACTAGCTGCTAAGAAAGGTTTTTTGTGCCAAATCTTTAAACCGCTCTTTTTTGTCTTGAGGTTGGTTTCATCTTCGAATCTTTTCGCTGCTATATCTTCATTGTCCTGCCCATATTTTGTGCAAACATTACCTTTAAATGGCCTGTACAATAAAGACTCCACAAGCTTTTTTGGAAGAAGTTTTTTTTCGCATGTTGCATATTTTTCCAAAGTTTGAAGCTGTCAATCTCAATTTTCTTTCTCGAAACCACAAGTCCGACGAAGCTTGATTTTCGGTATTGTTTTCAATTTCCTCTATATCGGAAGATAATTTTATTAAAAATATTTGAATTTGAATAAATTGACTTTCAGTCATATCAGGCACTTATCAACTTACTAGGTTTTTAAAAATTGTTATGTTATTTTCGAATTCCCTACTGTATATGAATAAATTTATTATTTCTTTTGTCGCTTCGTAAGAATTGGTTACATTGCGTCTTTAAAGAATTAAGCATTGTTAGGCATGCTCGTATTTTTCGTCTTGGAGTGATTTATGAACAAGGGAGTCTCAGTTGTGTTCAAGGTCCCCTTTGTACGATGCTTTTTGCCGCGCTGGCGGCGCCGCTAAAAAGGCATTTCTCGGAATTCGCTTGTTTTGCTGCTTGGCAACAGTGCACCTGCACGTGACATTCTTCTAGAATATTCCCGCAGCTTCTAGTATTCCTAACGTAATGTGCCCATATGTCATGCAATCGGTGGAGGGGAGTGCAGGATTGGATTGTATTTTGAGTCAGTAACAG
>JABXWE010103687.1:0-59335 GCA_014611495.1 Limonius californicus | reverse complement strand
GATGCAGAGGAAACAAAAAAGTTTTATTTTCAATTGCATAATATTCAACACCCTGTATCTCGGAAACGAGGCGTTTTAGGAAACATGTTTATATGAACTTTTATTCTTATTTTTATGCAAGGAATCTCACCCTGAATTTTTTCGCAATATTAATGATACACCCTGTATATGGGTTAGACTCGAGTTGGCTGAATATATTTTGATGGTGACGTTTAATTTAATGTACAATTTTTTTATGTAAACAGAAAAAATCGGGCCCATTAATATTTGTATGCGTATGTCGATCTGATTTCTTTTGCGTGTGCTTCTGTACTGCTTCCATCCCTCACTGTTATTATTTAATTATGGACCGATCGATTTAAACTGGGAATTTTAACGAAAAAATATACTAGCAAATTAAGTTGATAAAAAATACAACATACATAAAATACCAAAGTGTTTCTCTTTCTGCAATAATTTCTTTTCCAGTAGAAATCTAGTTAAGGAGGAAAAGTTCCCTTTTAATGTTTCTGCAATAACTTATTCCCTTTTCAAGTAAAAATCAAATTAGAGCTAAGTAATGCGACTCTCCAACGTCTATTGGCTGAACTCGAGTTCATGTACTCTTCTTGGGCCCAAAATGCTACAATTACCACAGGTTTTGAAAGGAATCATGAAAATATCCATCAAGGTGTTAAACATATCTACGATAAACTTTGGTCAAATTCCACAACCTTGCCTAGATATTACGTGGCAATAGCTTCAATAGGTAGTAAACTAACATTACACCTCTATTGCAACATGATTGTTTACTGACAGATGGCCATCAAAATATGTACATTTTCTACATACCCACATTAAATTGATAATTAAATTCAAATAAATTTGCCTGAACATTTAAATTTCAAAAGAGTTTCAGGTTTTTGTTATTTTTTTTTTTAATTACATCATACACTCTGGAAACGTATTTTTTAAAGACTGTATCACATTGGTGCGTTTATCGCATGCATTAAGTAACAGAGTGTAAGTTTGGTTTCCTTCCCACAAACAATCACTAAAACACAAAATGTAGTTAAATACAAACATTTATCACGTCCATAGTATGGGATCTTAGAAATCCATTGAGAGCTATGAAATCCTAAACTAATGACTCACATCTTTTATTTTATCCTACTCAGGGCCGTGTTTAATAAGTAGTAGCAATGCAGTTTTATCGAGTCACTCATCAGCGTCAGTTAATTGTAATTTTTTATAGCTGATAAAAGTGAATGAAACGAGCACTACTTCATATTTACGTGTGGCTTGTAAGGTATGCTTGGGTTTTTAGACTTTATGATTCAAAAAATTTCGATTCATATACCTTGGAAAATCTATTTTCTGGTAAAGCTCAACACCAAGTATATTTTGGGTTTTCTAGACATTTTTATTGCAAACATTTTCTAATCATGTACCCTGGATAAAATGATTTTTTGATAAAGCTTAACAAGCGTAACATCAGGTATTTACATTTTTTGATTGAAAAGAATTTCTAATTATGTATCATAGATAAAATGATTTTTTGGTGAAGCTTAACATCAGGTATGTTAATTTTACGATTGTAAAAACATTTTTAATCATGTACCCGGTATAAAATGATTTTTTAGTAAAGCTTAACACTAGGTATTTTAATTTTTTGATTGCAAATAAATTCTGACCATGTACTCTGGATAATATGGTAATTTTTGGTAACGATTTACACCAGGTATTTTAATTTTTTGATTGAAAAAAATTTCTAATCATGTACTCTGTATAAAATAAATTTTTTGGCAAAGCTTAACAGAAGGTATTTAAATCTTTTGTTTGACAAAAATTTCTAACCGTGTACCCTAGATAAAATGATTTTTTTGTAAAGATTAACACTAGATTTTGATTGGAAAAAAATTCTAATCGGTACCCTGTATAAAATGATTTTTTGGCAAAACTTAACACCGGGTATTTAAATTTTTTAGTGCCAAAAATTTCTGACTTTGTACCCGGGGTACAAAAATGATTTTTTGGCAAAACTCAATACAAGTGTTTAGGGTTTTCTAGACTTTTTCATTGCAAAAGGTTCCTAACCGGTGTATCTTGGATAAAAATGATTTTTTGGTAAAGCTTAACAACAGGTAAAGAACTTTGAAGACGTTGTTATCTTTCCGTTTGTTACAATAACTTTCTTAAAAGAGAATATTTAGTTACAACGGAAAGAGAAGGTACTTATCCAATTAGTACTTATTTTAATTGACAGCAATTATTTATCATGATTCTATTTCAAATTATGTATGTACTTCCGTTTTGATTTTAAATATGCGAAAATCTAGATTTCTATGCAACCAGCAAGACAAAACAATGCAGTTGACGTCCAGTAATATGGATTTGTAGACAGGTTTACTTAAAAAACTCCACAGTACATTGATTTATCCGAATACAGAAAGGAAGAGCAGGAGGGAGCTAAGCATGTTTCCTTTACACCCGGTACATATCAGTACTTTTTCAATGCAATTCATTCAACTTTGACCCCTTTTCTAACCTCAATTTTGCAAGAAACATTCAAATTCATTCCATTGATAATGCTAGTTCAAGCAGCAGCTCTTCCATTTTCTCGCTGCTCAACAACTCGATCAACCATGTAATAGCACCGTCGTTGGTTGAGCAGTTCTAGTTTGACCGTGATGTGGACATGATCTTGATCTCGTGCAATGGTCGTGCAATCATAAACAAATTGTGAAGGTGGTGTTTCATGAGAAAATGATTTGTGTTTGCGTTGTCTCTTAACTGTTGCTGTTTTATTGCTGCAAGTTCCATTGTGTGCATCATGATTGGTGTAAGTGTGTGTAGTGTAAGCCCTCTTAATGGTTATCAAACTGTGGATACATGTAAATCGCCTCAATCTGATGACGTTTCTTTTAACACGAACACGGTGAGTTTTCATATAGGTATTTAGGATATTTTATTTTAATTGGATTTGTTTTATATTATTGTTAAGCATGTGGCAGTGAATCGGTAGTTAAATAATAATGGGCTATAGTTACTGTTAAGTGTAAATTACATTGTCTCATAGATTAGTGCATCACTAAAAATATTCTTGTTTGTGCATTATTTGACGACAAATCACATTTTTTCCTAATTTAATGTTTTACGAGTTGCTTCTAAAACTGTTTTTATTTTGTGGAAGTGTTAAGGTCACAAGGAATATATGTTAATTCGTATTTCAAGTCTAATATTTAGCCCACATAACATTTCCAGTGTAGGCAAACTTGTCTGGTATTTTCTGCGATTGTTAATCCCTAGTAACACTTTTTCTTTCTAAATATGTCGATCAGCCCACATGAACTAAGGCTCTTCGTCACCTGTTCTCCTTATTTGTATCTATAACAGATGCTGTGATACGTTGTTGGTATTTCGTATAGTATATCGAAAGGATTCTATTCGAGTTGGCATTTAATTTTCGAAAAAAAAAAAAACGATTCCTCCCAGTAAATTGCATAAATAAAAACAGGTTTGAATGAAGCTGCTCAGTAATAACAATAATTAGGCCCGCACTGTTAGAGAACAAGTTTTCTAAACTGTACTGTGTACATACTATCTTAGTATTAGCTCTGCCCATCTACTTCGCGTATTTATACGTATAGAAAAAGTTTACGATTCTTTTCGTCTGTGGCGAACATGATTTATTTATGTTAAGTTTCACATTCAGACCCTTTAACTATTGATATTGCGTCTTACGTGAATTGAAGAATGCGTACTTCGATTATAAAATTACCAAATGATATAGCAGATATAGCAGCACGCGAATGATAGCAAAAAATCTAAAATTAATATACACCTTTCAGCTTCAACTGTCGCATTTCCTCAAATTAAAAAATATAATCCAGCCTGTATTAAGTCATATTTGCATCAACAGGATTCTCATAGAGAGATTTTACTTTCGCTTACATTTTTTAACAAATAATAAATTTACAATTAACAGTAACTGAACCCGTAGGCTACAATCCACACCTGATTCGCTACCGGAAATTTGACCGAAAACAGTAGACCGAAAGAAGGTTGACCGAAGACAGTAGACCGAAAGGAAATTTGACCGAACGGAAAGTTGACCGAAAGGAAATTTGACCGAAGAACATTTAACCGAATGGAAAGTTGATCGAAAATATAATTTTTTGACTGTTTAATGCATACAAGCTGGAAGATTATTTTGTACATCGAACCCATTGCCGGATATGACTTAATCGTAAACATATTACCCGACAGAACTTAATTGATCGCAAACTAATGACTAGTAATTAAGATGCAAGTTTAACGTAAGGAAACAATTTCATAAGTATTTAAATTTTAATGGTATTTGTGCTTATGACAATTCGGGGTATACATATATAAGGAATGGGGCGATAATACATTTCATTTTGCTTACATTTGTGCAAGAGTGAGAATCGAAGTCGTGAAATGGCCCTCGAGTTTGTAACTAGTGTAAAGGGACAGCGTAAATTGTTGGTGGGCGGTTATCTATTCTGCAAAGACAAGGAAAATGAATGCCCCAGCTTTGCCTGTCAACTGAAGGGACATTGTTTTTCCAGAACAATACAGAATAACAAAAAATGGGGAAGAATTTTAGATGTACGATTCAGGACCAAATGACGATCGGATACTGATTTATTGTACACGGCGAAGTGCTCGCTCTAGCTGACCACTGGTACGCTGACGGTACGTTTAAAACTGTGCCGCATCTGTTCTACCAACTATTCACACTATATGGATTAAAGAAACATGTTGTGATTCCTGTGGTTTATGCATTAATAATAATATCATAATAATATTTATTGATCCATTACAGTTTCAGCACAGCATAGGACAAGTCAAAAACAAGTGATGCATAAGGCATATTAATTATGATCGACTACTGTATAGTAAAAATCATTTACACTATAAAGAGTACATTCAGTCATTATATATTTTAATTTTGATTTAAATTGTAATAGGAGTAATGATCTGATTTGTTGGGGGAGGTAGTTGAACAGCCGAAGTCCATCCAATTTCCTGCTGGTCTTTAATAATCTGTGGGTTGGTATTACCAGGTCATCCTTCTTTCTTGTGTTGTAAGTGTGGTAGTCGCAATTTGTTGGTAGACCCATAAGCTTTGCTCTGGTGTTACATAAGAGCTGGTATACAATAATGGAGTAAAAGGTCATTATCCTATATTTCATGAAAAGAGGTTTACAGGAAACTAGAGTTTATATTTGCTATGCTTCTTACGGCCTGTTTTTGTAGAACAAATATCCTTTGCAGATCTGTTTGTGTTGCAGTACACCATGATACTGTACCATATAGTAACAAGCTGTGGAACAGAGCATGATAGGTTGATAGCGCTGCTGGCTCATTAATAGATTTTCTTACTTCTTCTTATAGCATATACTGTTTTTGATAATTTTGTTGTCAAGTAGTCTATTTGTGGTGTCCACTGTAATTGAGGATCAAGAAATACACCTAAATATTTCACTGGTTCGTTTTCAATATCCTGGGGATGTCCAAAGTTTAGTATAACTGTTTTGTCCTTGTTCAGGACGAGATCATTGGCTCCAAACCATAATTCAGCTTGTTTAGTTATTAATTCTTTAGTTTCCGTGCAGTTGTTAGTTAGGGTTCTGGAAATGAAGACTGTGTCGTCCGCAAATTGGATAGTTGTGGCACTTATGTTGTCTGGGAGATCGTTTATACTTAGAAGGAAGAACAGGGGGCCGAGTATGGAGCCCTGGGGTACTCCCCTACTTGCTGATTCAGGTTCACTGAGTTGATTATTATGAAAAACTCTTGATGGCGATCTCTGAGGTAGGAACTAACAAGTTGGTGAGAAATTCCTCTAAATCCATAGTTGTGGATCTTCGTTAATAATATGTCATGTGAGATGCAATCGAAGGCCTTACTAAGGTTAACAAAAATTCTCACACTGGCGTACCGGTTTTCTTGTGCATCCTGCACATGCTTGACTATTTCTTCTATTGCATCTGTGGTAGTATGATTTTTCCTAAATCCGAATTGTAGGGAATTTAGCAGATTTTCCTGTTCTATAAAGCTTATAAACTTGTTATATATTGCTTTTTCAAAGATCTTAGATATTGTTGGTAGGATAGCTATGGGCCGGTAGTTAGTTTTCAATTGGGGATCGCCTTTTTTATAGATCGGTATGATTTTGGCTTCCTTCAGTTTATGGGGAAATATTCCCTCGGTAAGCGTCATATTGATGATATTGGCCAAGGGCCTAGCTAGCTCAATTGCTACGGGTTTTATCATTTTAACGTTCATACCATATATATCCTCGCTCGAGGTACTTCTCAAATTGGTGATTATAGACAGATTGTCCGTTTCTGTAACCGGCGTTAAAATTAATGTTTTGCAGGTCGCTTTAGAGTTTCTGAACTGGTCATACTCTTTCTCCGACTTGCTTATTCCCTTTAATATTTGTTCACTAACCTTAGCGAAAAACTCATTGAAGTCACAGGCGCTGATTGCATCACCGCCCGGACTAGGCTTGGATTTCCTATTTGTTATGGCGTTTACAATTTGCCACAAAGTTTTTTGTTTGTCTTCAGCATGAGCTATCTTGCTGTTGTAGAATTCTTGTTTGACTGATTCGACAAGTGTTTGGTACGTTTTTTTAAGGTTAATGTAACTGTGGTTAATTCTTGCGTCGCCTGTGAATTTTGCCATATCATGCACTAGTCCAAGCTTTTGCTTCATCTGGTGTCAGCCAGGGAACTTCAGGTCTCTTCGATTTGTGTGTAAATTTTTTATAAGAAAAGCAGTGGTCATAGTATAACGAGCAGCAGCGCCGGTATCATAAAATAAAAAAAATCCAGAATGTAATTAGTCATTGCAGGGTATTTTTTTACTTTTTTCATATATTTACGTTTTAAATTTAGTAGACAACAGTAGGTTACCACAAAGTCCATGTTTTTTTTTGAATAATTAATAAATTAAATTATACAAATGTATTATATTTTACAGCAGAGCTATTATTATGTGTCGTTACGTTGGTATTAAATATAGTGTTGTAATAAGAGATGGAAATTTTCGTATTTCAGATCAACTGTGCTGCCTTCATATACCGCGTCCCAATTTTCACTTTGCAGTAGGGTTTTGAATTGGTTTTTATTGGCAGAGGTATATCGTCTTTTGTATTCCTGCTTATCACTAGGATCTGTTTCTTCAGTGGTTATTTTCAGGAGCTGAGCCTCGTGATCAGAAAAGTGGGTGGTAATGATGTTTGCCGAGTAGATTGGAGAATTGGTAAAAATATTATCCACGGTTGACTTTTTGTCACCTGAGATCCTCGTGAAGCCGCAGATTGTTTTAGTTAGGCCATGACTGGTCGTTAGATTAGTGAAAGTGTTTACAGCTCTGGAATTTTACTCAAAGCGGACATTGAAGTCGCCACCTAGGACGTGTGTTGAGTGGGGGTATCTATTAGTCACATAAGTGAGTGCATCCGACAGTATTTGGCACATAGTGTCAAAATCTTCATGTTCACTTGACCGATAAAAGCTAATTACCACTAGTTTCTTTGACTTTACATGAATCGCCGTAACTTCTGCAGCACGTTCGATTGCTGTGGTATTAATTTGTTTTATTTGGACAGCTTTGATGCAGTTTCTAGCGAAAATACAAACTCCTCCGTGGATAGAATGTTTTCTAGTATAGCACGATGCCATGTGGTATCCAGATGGATTAAATAATTCGCTTTCTTCTTGCAGTAGCCAATGTTCAGTACATATAAATATATCGATAGGATGTAATTCCTCATTATTACCGGATAAATCCCAAGAAACCTACCTTCGATTGTTACAGCAGCTAAAAGAATTTCTGCCGGGAGTTTCGCCACAGACAATACTTACTGACTTTGAAACTGGGATGATAAGTGCATTAGAACAGGAGTTCCCACAATCGAGACATCGTGGGTGCTGCTTTCATTTCTCAAAGTGCATTTTTAAGAAAATCCAAACGGAAGGTTTTAAGGGGAGGTATGAAACGGACGCAGATTTTACTTTGAAATTACGATTATTACCCGCAATAGCATTTGTCCCAATGGCGGACGTTGTGGACGCTTTTGAAGCATTGGTGGAGGAAGACGTCTTACCGCCAGAAGTCTAGTCAATTATTGATTATTTTGAGGATACCTGGATAGGCCGCCCCCAAAGACGCCGAGAGCTCCGTTTACCAAGATTTCCTCACGATCTATGGAATTGTTTTAACGGGGTGGTATAAAATTTACCAAAAACAAATAACTCAATCGAAGGATGGCATCGAGGATTCGAGCAGCAAGTTGCTGCTGATCACCCAAATATTTGGAAATTTGTAGAAGCCATTCAGAGGGAACAGAGCCTACATGAGCTTCAGATCGAGCAATATGTCGCTGGAATGGAAGGCCCACCTACTCGAAAAAAACACCGTGACAGTGCAGAGGATAGCTCGTTTGGTAGAAACTTACAACCCAGAGAACGTGTGTGAATTCTTGCGCGGCATAGCGCACAATCTAAGCTATTGAATCAAATTATTGCAGTATTCGATAAAAAATGTATTTTTAATTGTTTTTAATAATTTTTGTAATAAATAATTATCATATTAATTAATTTGTTCTAATTGACTTGTTTTTTAGGTTTACCGATGAAATATTAATACTAATTTTAATATGTTGTAGCTGGGATACTTTGATAATTCATTAAAATTAGGAAATAAAACCAGCTTTAAATTACACAAGTTTAATAAAACAAAACCCCCACCTGGGGTTGTTTGTAGTTATTTTCTTTGTAAAGTAAAAATATTTCTTTACGTTAAACTGGCATCTTAATTACTAGTCATTAGTTTGCAATCAATTAAGTTCTGTCGGGTAATATGTTTATGATTAAGTCATATCCGGCAATGAGTTCGATGTACAAAATAATCCTCCAGCTTGTATGCATTAAACAGTCAAAAAATTATATTTTCGATCAACTTTCCATTCGGTTAAATGTTCTTCGGTCAAATTTCTTTTCGGTTAACTTTCCGACCGGTCAAATTTTCTTTCGGTCTACTGTCTTCGGTCAACTTTCTTTCGGTCTATTGTTTTCGGTCAAATTTCCTAGACCCCGTATTTTTAAACTGTGGCATAATTTACTGAAATTGTTTTATTAATTTTTCTAGCTTACGGTTAAACTATATATAATTAAACAATAATCGATCTAAAAAATTCTACAATTAATAGTTTTGAATTCAAGTGTGGATAATTAGTAACTTGTAGTTTATCTTGCATCATGGAACATTTCGAATTATTTCATTCGAGATGGCAGCGTTGCTACGAACGTAATCGAGAAGTTTTTATTGTCGGAATAAATTACTCGTATCTCGGAGATGCATGCGTCATCGACTATTTCGAATTGTTTCATTCCAGATGCGCGCGCTACTAAACGAACGTAGTTCGAGAAGGTTATATCATTCGAATGAATCATTATCATCTCGAAGATGAATTGGTAATCGAATATTTCGAATTATTTCAGTCCAGATGCGCGCCTGGTTACGAACATATTGAAGTTTTTATGATTCGAATGAATTACTCGCATTTCGTAGATGCATGCATCGTCGAATACTTCGAACTATTTACTCGAGATGCGCGCATCGCTACCCACGTCTTCGAGAAGTTTTTATCATTCGAGTGAATTACTTGCATGTTAGAGACGCATACGTTATCGAATATTTCATTCGAGATGGGTGCATGGTTACGAACACATTCGAGAAGTTTTTATCGTTCGAATAAATTACTCACAGCTCGGAGTTGATGACAATATCGAATATTTCGAATTATTTGTTTCGAGATGCACGCGTCGCTATGAATGTACTCGAAACGTTTTTACCGATCAAATAAATTCCTCACAGCTCGGAGATGATGACACTATCGAATATTTCCAATTATTTCATTCGAGATGGGTGCATCGCTACGAACATATTCGCGAAGTTTTTATCGATCGAATAAATTACTCACAGCTCGGTGATGATCACAATATCGAATATTTCGAATTATCTCATTCGAGATGGGTGCATCGCTACGAACGCATTCGAGAAGTTTTTATCGTTCGAATAAATTACTCACAGCTCGGAGATGATGACAATATCGAATATTTCGAATTATTTGTATCGAGATGCACGCGTCGCTATGAATGTATTCGAAAAGTTTTTATCGATCAAATAAATTACTCACAGCTCGGAGGTGATGACACTATCGAATATTTCCAATTATTTCATTCGAGATGGGTGCATCGCTACGAACATATTCGCGAAGTTTTTATCGATCGAATAAATTACTCACAGCTCGGAGATGATGACAATATCGAATATTTCGAATTATTTGTATCGAGATGCACGCGTCACTATGAATGTACTCGAAAAGTTTTTATCGATCAAATAAATTACTCACAGCTCGGAGGTGATGACACTATCGAATATTTCCAATTATTATTCGAGATGGGCGCATCGCTACGAACATATTCGAGAAGTGTTTATTGTTCCAATAAATTACCCGAAGCTTGGAGATGATGACAATATCGATTATTTCGAATTATTTGTTTCGAGATGCACGCTTCGCTATGAACGTACTCGAAAAGTTTTTATCGATCAAATAAATTACTCACAGCTCGGAGATGATTACACTATCGCATATTTCGAACTATTTCATTCGTGATGCGCGCATCGCTAAGAACGTATTCGAGAAGTTTCTATCACTCGAATAAATTACTCGCTACTCGGAGATGATGTCAATATCAAATATTTCATTCGAGATGCGTGCGTCGCTATTCGAGAGGTTTTTAGCATTCCAATGAATTCCTGGCATCGCGACATATTTTGAGATACATGCAAATAGAATATTTCGAATGATTTCATTATAGATGCGCCCATCACTACTTCGTGAGGAATCCCTCTTGTTCTTCGCAAATTGGTGTTGGTACGCTGAGTTCTGTTTTAATAATACGTATGAAGAGTTTAAAATAATATAGCTCGCATCAATGTTATTCCCATGTAGTTATTTGGGTTTTTATTACCTATTTTTAAAGATGGGCATGGTAATACTATTCTGCTCAGTTATTGGATCGAGGGATACTTTTTTGCGCCATGAGATTTCTATATAATTTTCTGATGTTTCAATCTATTAGCGATTCTATATTTAATTTATCACCCAATTGTGGGTATTTTCTCTTATTTACCGCGATCTTCAAACGAATTGTACATATTATCAAATTGTGCTCATTGGCAGATGTAAGTGCACGGACGTCGAGTACCTGCGTAGAGGCCCTATTTCTTATTATACAGTATACTTCTGCCCTTTGGTTTCGGCTGTTAAACCATGTATATTTATGTTACCATTTATGGCCAAAGAAAGCATTATTCGATATATGTACAGAACTTTGTCAATATTTTACCTTTTCGTTGAACCTCTGTTTAACCCCTTGTATCATCTGGTTCCTCAATCTGGCGTTCATATCACCCATTATGTTAAGTTTACACTTAGTAGACACCGAGTCAATTTCTGCTCGAAATAGATTGTAGAATCCTCGTTTCTCAATTTGTTCGTATCAGGTGCATATGTAGATTTAAGTAATTTATCGTTCAGGTGCATCCATTGCAGATGCATACGCGAATGCAAGCAGTATATGGAAATGCATGTATGGGGTGTACAGGTGTACAGTGTACTGCATTAACAGAAAACAATTTGGCATGTCTGGAAGGCCTTATTATAGAAAATTGTCGAAGTTCAATTAGAGGCATTTCAGAAATTGTTGGTGCAAATGTAAGATATGTCCATAGTATTGTTCGTAGTCTGGGTTACAGCAAAGTTTGTTCTCATTGGATTTCTTGGAAATGCTTGCGAATGGGCTTATTTCTGCAACACCTCACAGACTATAGGCAAAATGGTGATGACTTTATTCTGTCAATGGTTGCTGGTGACGAAACTTAGTGCCATTGCTACGAGCCATCCAGTAAGTTATCGGCGATGCAGTGGAAAGATTCAAGTTCACCAACACCGAAGAAGTTTAAAGCACAATCTTCTGCAGGCAAGGTGATGTTAGCATTTTTTTTACCATGAAGGACCCTTGTTGATAGAGTTTAAGGCACCTGAACTAAATGTCAATGCAAATCTGTACAATGAAACTTTGAACAAACTTCATCAAGCAATAAGACGGAAACGTCCAGAAAAACTTATGCGTGGGGTCTATTTGCAGCACGACAATGTTAGGCCTCATGTTGCTAATTTGGTCAAAGAAAATCTTCAACGGAAGACGCGGAGGGTTTTAGAGCATCTGCCCTACAGCCCGGATCTATCGCCTTGCGATTTCTATATTTTTGGATCGCTGGATAAGGCGTTAAACGGTCGGCACTTCAAGTCTGACGCGGAAGTACAGATAGCTGGAAGAGTTCTTCTATCAGCAGCCACAAAAATTCTATGAGCAGGGTATACGTTGGTTAGTAAAACAATGGAATAGATGCCTTAACTGTGACGGTAATTATTTGTAAGTAAATTGTTGAATACATTTTTTATAAAGCAAAGATAGGTTTCAACTGAACACACCTCGTACAAGTACACCTACACCAGAGCTAGCTCTTTCTTATTTCTTTTTCCCTCTATATACCACGATGTAGTTTCGATATTTTGGTGTGTCCTGACCTTTCTTTTTTGTTTCTAATATAGAGCAAATACCTATTTTGTGTTCGGCTAATGAAATACTAAGGAAGTTGCCATTGATATATTCGGCATAATAACTTTCCTCTTATTTAAGATATTGGGGCATTAAGTAGAAAACAAAACTAATGTCAGGTTTAACAAATAACTGCAGATGAGTAGTGCTTTTCATACCAACTTTCCTTTCCGTTCTTGTGATAGTATAAACAACATTAATCAAGGCTCTATGACGAATGTGAAGTAATGGACCGCGTTTTGTATTCATTTATCTCCATAGTCTATTCGAGAAGTATAAATAAATCAGCAGACTAATCAGAAGCGCGTCTTCGCAAACGTGTTACCGACTGTTTCATCGAACTGTGTACAGCGCTTGGGACTTCTCGTATTAACACATTTAAAAGCAATTATCTCCTTTAACAATTATATTAAACTAAAGGCTAGTTGGAGAAAAAACTGGGTCAACATTAAAATAAAGATTGAGCAAACAACGAAGTACGCGACTTATTATTTATGACAACGACATTATCTTGTCAAGTATAAACCATAAGTCAAGCAAATTCGAACTGTCGTAGTCAATATTTCTCTGACACATCCCTCGTTATACCGTTGTAATACTTCTATTATGTCTCCGTCTTTCGCGCAACGAAAAATCGGGATTCTTCCATCATCGATCCTATTTCCATCAAACAAAAGCACCCTGCTGTCTCTCTTAATCTTCCAATAAATTGAAGTGCGTACTAGTTTATAATTTCACCTAAATATTTATTGGCTGAATTTTCTTTGTGCAATTTTACTCAATCTAATTTCTGTTCAATAATAAACAAGATTTTTAGTATCCCCCTTATATTAATAATATATTGAATTGATTATATTGTACTGTATTGCTTGATTTATGTGTTTAAAAAGACTGCCGAAAGATGTAGTTCTAAATCATCAACTTAATTATAAGTTTGTACTAAAATAATTCCTAAAATTAGTTGAACTTGTTACATTTTGAAATTTTCGCTTCCTTATATTACAATAATGTACGGTATAATGAATTCATATTCACAGTTCACAATTGTAAGATTACATTTAAAGAAACGTTGATTTGACTGTGAAATTATTGTATTTCCGCATATTATATAAAGCGACATCCTTTATGAAACATACTCCATTCTCTCATTCTAAAACCTCTCTTATACCTCTTTATATATGATCAAACAAGAACATGGACCTCAAAATCGGTTTGATAGCACAATGGAACTACTTGTAAATTATAGGCGACATTTTATTTCCGAGACCTGTGAATAACATTCCAACTAAACTAACCCATTAAAATGTCATATGTAAACCTGGATACTGCATAATAATTATGCGGAATGATCACAAGTATGCAACTGTAATATCAGATTTCAGGCACACACCACAGCCGCTAACTACATAGCCCCTATAGATAATAAGAACGAACAACGCTCATAATAAATTAGGAGCGCACAGCCATCTAGGTACATACAGTAACATTATTGAACACAAAACTTTAACAATTAAATTGAGAGGCACAATTACGCATTTATATCCACATCTTAAAAATAGTAACACACGCCTTGCATGGGAAATTATGGGCACGCAGCCCTTTAGCATACAAAATGCCATTACTGAACACAGCTCTAATAATAGAATGAAGCATAGCTCTCCTAATAGCGGTGAGGCACGTTTAAGCACACACACGATTTCATTACTGAACGCATTTCTGTAATAACGAAACAGCAAAAACGAAACTCTAACAAAAAATTAGGGTTTCAACCAGTGCTAACATTAGAATAGTAACAAACAGCTCTCGCAATAAGTTGAGGGCACAGAGTCCTTTAAACACTTACAGTATAGTTACTGAGCATACAGTATCGTTACTGAGCATACAGTTATAACAAAATGTGTTACACGTTATTCTCATGGTAAATGAAGTGCACACAGCCCTGTAAGCAGACATGGTATCATTACTGAGCACAAAGGTATAATATTAAAATTCGAATACACAACAGCACGCTACTATAAGCTAGCTACGACGTAAAATCTACTATTTAATTAGGGTCACATAATACCATTATTGAGGACGCAATAAAATACGAACATTCAGTTCTTACAGTAAATAAGGATTATGGAGGCCTTTAAACCCCACTGTATAATTACTGAGAACACAGTTATAATAATATAGCAGCAACACTCGACTCTTATGAATAATAATGTGCCCAAACCCCTTTAGGCATCCATAGTGGCATTACTTAACACACAGTTATAATCATATAACAGCAACACACGACTCCTATGACTAATTATGTGCAAAAACCCTTTTAGTGACACACAGTAACATTACTGAACACACAGTTATAATAATATAACAGCAATACATGACTCTTATGATTAATTGTGTTCACTAAGCCCTATAGGCGCACATAGTGACATTACTAAACACACAGCTATAATAATATAACAGCAACACACGCCTCTTGTGACTAATTATGTGCACAAAACCTTTTAGGGGCTAGAGTAGCACTACTGCACAGCAATAATATAATAGCAACACTGGGCTCTTATGATTATTTATATGAACTAACCCCATTAGGCGCACATAGTAGCATTGCTGAACGCACAGTTATAATAATATAACAGCAACACTCGACTCTTATGAATAATTATGTGCACAAAGCCCTTTAGGCACCCATTGTGGCATTACTGAACACACAGTTATAATAATATAACAGCAACACACGACTCTTATGACTAATTATGTGCACAAAACCTTTAGGCGCACACAGTAGCATTACTGAACACACATATATAATAATTTAATAGCAACACACTGTAACGATGCTCCCGCTGCTCATACGAGACGCAAACGTTTCAATATTTGTTCACCTGGGTATGCTCTGGAGTTGTCTAGGATTCAATTACACGAATAGGCTTGAAAACAGTAAAATTTTATTAAACTGTTTACCCTTATGTACTGTTGTGCGGGTCGGGTCGTCTGGGGTTGTTATGTTTCTGTTGTTATGTATTTTATGTAAATAGTTACCGATTATTTTTATCAAAAGCAAAACGTTAATAAATTGATCTCTCCAATTGTGTATTTTATTTATACGTTATTTGGTGTTAAGACCTTCTAATAAGTCCTAGCACCATAGTACATATCATTTGTTAAATTAAATAAATGCAATTCAACTGTCTAAATAAATGTAATTCTACTGTATAAATCAATTAATTAGATCCTGGATACGCCACTGGGTAATCTTGGGTACTCGACTAGGTGAGATCCTGGATACGCCACTGGGTAATCTTGGGTACTCGACTAGGTGAGATCCTGGATACGCCACTGGATCCCTCTTGGTAGTCTCACTAACTCGCTCTTTACGGGTCACGGGAACTGCTCACAGCTGATCGGTCGGTCGTGTAACCTGCGGTCAACAAGATGGCCGACACGTACACCTATACTATCAACACAGACACTCCAATTAATATGATTTGCGGGGACAACAGAAACGAAATTCCCTTGTGTTTAAATCAAAGGAATTTGTGATTACTGATCGTGAATTACACCTTTTACAGCGTACGAATATGTGTTTTAATGAACCCAATGGCGGCCGGTCTCGGGCAAGGCTCCCCAGTACTACAATCGCCGCAAATCGCTTTCAGAATAAACAATCTGTATGTATGAATGCAAAACTTTACGTTATTCTAAATTCAAACAGGTGATTTATCAGTAAATCATTGCTCCTGGAATTCACTCAATCTACGCGATTCGTAACAGCTCCGTTAGCACAAATAAATTTAACCTTGCTTCGCTTTGTTTATTAATATTATAATAATCTGACTTTTATATTGAAAATTTCGGGTACACGGATAATTCTCTAATTAGCTAACTAAACTTCTCCAGTCTTGCTAAGAAGAAAAGGACTTAATTTTCCTCCCACAAATTTGCACAAATTAATTCTCTGTGACAGAATCTGTGGATAGTTTTGAATTGTTTAAAATGCTCCAAATCAATTCAAAATTCACTAACGGGACTTACAAGCATTTGGCGTTTCGCGAAATTGCTCCACGAATCAAGACAAACCTTGTACAGGGTGTTCAATCAACAACAGTGGGTATTACAGTTGAGATACGGCACCAATTCGAACACTGATTCTCTCAACTATAATAACCTTTATACATATTATTTATTGCTTTTCTCTCAATTCAAACACCGGAGAACAGTCGATAAATATGTCTGCACAGGGAAAACGTACTACAGGGCACTCAAATAAACAAGCAAAGCAAGTCAAATTTTTATCTCCACTAACTTTACTGTTAAAAATGTCCTGGCAATCCTAGCATTTTCGAACGGCGGTACGCTGGCTTATATCGACCCCCAAAGGCTACCTGCGATCGCTGTGCACTGGCTCGCTTCACTTCGGACTCGGTCACTGGAATATCAAAATAATTAAACGCGTGAATACCACTGTAAAACACTGGAAAAATATGAATTCACTTTTAGGTAATTATTAGAAATTGTTAACCGGATTTCTACTATTCTGGTTATTTACAGGAACGGATTTTTAAACACTGGAAACTTTAAGAATACTCTTAAAGAAAACGGCGGTATATTTTCTGACTTTTAAGGGAATCAAGAGCCAGGAAATAAAGATGATTTAAATGTCTGGGCGGGCGGTTTTATAGGAGCCATTTTTTCACTTCCGTCATGCGTGCTCCCCTCTCGGTTGGAGAAAGGGACGTTTGTTCTCGAACATTTTACGTCACGGTGGTTCCAGATGTATGTTGTTGAAACGATTATCTTCAAAATGTTGTTACTTTGTGGACTTGGTAATTAAAAAGAAATTATTCACTGGACAACATTTTGGGCCCGTTACAACACTACTCTTATAATTAATTATGTACACAAAGCCCTTTAGGCGAACATAGTGGCATTACTAAATACACAGCTGTAATAATATAATACCAACACACAACTCTTATGATTAATTATGTGCACAAAACCTTTTAGGAGCACACAGTAGCATTACTGAACATACAGTTATAATAATATAACAGCAACAGACGACTCCTATGATTAATCATGTGCACAAAGCCCTTCAGGCGCACATAGTGACATTACTAAACACACAGCTATAATAATATAATAGCAACACACGACTCTTATGATTAATTCTGTGCGCAAAGCCCTTAAGTAGTGGCATTGCTGAACACACAGTTGTAATAATATAACAGCAGCACAGACTCATGATTAATTATGTGCACAATGTCCTTTAGCGCACATAGTAGCATTAATGAACACACATTTATAATAATATAGCAGCAACATACGACTCTTATGACTAATTATGTGCACAAAGACTTTTAGGTGCGCGTAGTGGTATTACTGAATACACAGTTATAATAATACAACAGCAACACATGATAGATAGCATTTTAGGCGCACAGAGGTAGTGGTATTACCGAGCATTACTACTCTTATAATTATATTATATTATAAATAGAAACACACAACCACCACAATACGATACAGGCACACAACACTAAAGCACACACTATGCCATTACTGAGCATTTTAAGTTCCTATGATACCGCAAATACTTACAACACAGCTCAATATTCAAATAGTTCAATGCAGTATTTTACACACAATGAGAGGGTATTGCAATTATTCTACACAATATTTTCTACTGTTCGTGTTTCCTCTTACACTGCCGAATCAGAAGTAACTTTTGAGGAAGCAGTCATAGGTCTTACACAATGCTATAAAATAGATCAATGGAAAATTTGTACAATTCCTGCATAACAGTAGAAATATAATTATAACACCTACGCACAATCCCAATAATCATTTACATCATTAAATATTATATAAGTTGATAACATAGATAAGGATTAGGATTAAGAAAATCTCCAAAACTTGGGGAAAAAATAAGATGGTAACATTTTCCCCATCTTCCACTGGAATTAACATTGCGTATTCTTTCTCCGTCATTTTATGTACATTCCCCGAAAGATATGCAATTCAAATCAATATTCCTTGACTGCCGCCTATTAATACAGTATTGAATTTTGTTGCTCCAAATACCTAAGCGACAACTGTTGGTGATAATGCTGGAAAAATTAATTTGTAGTTTTCAAAGAAACAACCCAGAAAGTTTAATTACGTCATTATAACTTGTACATTTAATTAAAAGTTCTTGTGTTTCGTGCAGATTTTATTTTTGTTTAGTGCATTTTGTAACAGAATAAATTCTAGTTAACAACAGTGACAAGCTTTGCGTGTTGAAATGTAATACAACATTTCAGAACTATGTGTGCATTTCTCTAATTTATCTTAAAGATGTCAAACACGAAAATTTATAATGTATCATGAGAACTACTACATAAGCAAAAACATATTTAGTAAATTGAAATATCCTACAATACTTTAAATTTTGTTACATATGAAAAATTAGCTTTTAAGATTACATTTATATTATTTTTATAGTAAAAAGGAACTCTTTCAGCTTACTTAATACTTTCTTCGAAGTGAGTCCACTTCTACAAAATTGTTACATAAGCAACTGAATAACGCCGAAACTTTAGGTTTTGATCTACATAACCTTATATTATTTTAGTCCTTTATTGGTGGAAAATTAAAAATCTGGAAATATATCGGGAGTTCTATTTAAACTAAGAAAATGGCTGCCCAAAGTGAGCACTGAGGGTTGAAGTATGAGAATACAATTCGCAAGCTTAAAAACATCCATAAATAATTCTGAAAAACATCTCTTTTGGAATTTAAATAAGATTTTCAGTGGTTTTGCGATATATTTCAATTCGTCTCCAGCAAATCCAATTGATACTTTCGCTAGACATTATACAACCTAACTGCTTTAAAATGGCTTTCAGACTCCAACTTGGCTATTTCGTCTGACATTGATCTCATTAACATCTTCTTAAGTTATAGAGGTCGGATCGTTAGACATCCTGCATTACAAACGTTATTTCGTTATGTTCCTCCAAATCTCGAATTTTTAGACTGAACTGCTTATAACTTTTACGAGAGTTAAGCTATAATTATTTAGGTTGCAAAATCGGGCAAGTCCGGCAATACAGAACATGCTATATCCTTCTGTAACTTGTTGCTTTGCTGAATAATTAATTTTACCAGGGGAACTCAAAAACTTATTAACTAGCCATGAAACAAAAGATACACAAAAATGATAATAATTTTGTTTTTCAATATATCATCCATCTACATCAACGGACTTACGCCATATGTCCGGAAGGTGGTTTATACCTTCAAGAAACATTCCTGTAGCTGACTGGAGAAATATCCATCACAGCCTGTTTTAGTTCGAATCAGTAAAATCTTCGTCACCTTCAATATATCTTTAGTTTTTTAGACAGATAAAAATCAGATCGTAACATATCTGGGCTATAAGATGGGTGATCAGTCTGCTGACCCCATATTACCTAAAACGGAGACGACATTTCGAGCCTTGTGGGCTCGTGCATTGTCATGCAAAAATAAAATGTTTTTGTGGCATAAATGTTGGTGTTTTTCACAGATGGTGTTTCTTCGATTATTTAGAGTATTGGTATACGTCATTCCAATAAGTAGCGTCCCTCTTGGCATATATTCGATCAACAATATTCCTTCCATGTCCCACAAAATTGTGGTCATTAACTTCCCAGCAGAAGGTTGGATTTCGAATTTATTAGGAGGTGGAAAATCGTTATGCATCCATTGTATGGATTCTTGTTTAGTCTCACGATCTCAGTAATGAACCCAAGTTTCGTCGCCAGTCACCATTCGTGATAAAACTGAATCTTTCTCTAAAGTGGACAAATGTTGGTCGCAAATTTATTGACGCTGCAATTTCTGTTTTAAAGTCCGGAGCCTTGGAATCAACCGCTCTGACATCCTACCCAAGCTTAATTTATTGTGTAAAATGTTAATGACGCTGTTATGTTCGTTTCATTTTACCGCTTCTTACTACGATTTCAGTCTTATTTTATTGACCGCTCCGTAGCCGATTACTATCTTATTATTTCCCGAATACAGTTTAGTGACCATTTTTATTTGTTATCCTCGAGAAATGCTGATTAATATTTTGTCTAGGCGCTTGGCCGTGAACGTTTGCTGCGAATTTCCTGCATTACTTGTAAAATTATTCTAGAACTCTTGTTTCTCATATTTCGGATTATGGTGAAATACTTCTGCTACTGCCAATTGACACTGCGTTTTCTCGAGAGTCGACTTAAGATATCCGTCCGACCCGGTTGCTCGTGAAGATCTCAGCGCCGATAACAAATACTGCAGGGGCGGTTTGAATTTTCGATGGTTTTCCATCGGCTGAATTTTCGTATCGCTATTATCACCGCTGGGTGAACAGAACCATCGACAAGTGTCGGATTTAAGAAACACGCTGGATTTTAACCCTTGGAAGGCAATTCATTGCGAATTTTCTAATCGCTTTTAGCGGATTAATATCAAACCCCTTTCCTGTCCCTCTGGATGTGCAGCTACTGCGACAAACGCAAAGCGACCTCGTGCCTGCAATTTTTATCCTCTCCTTCGGTACCTAGGAACTCCCCAAATTGTGCCTCTCTTCTCCCTATTTGAAGAAAATTAAGGTAAAAATTGTTATTGTGTTGTTGTGAAAACTTGTTCCGAGATTCATTTGAGTGCTTTAAAGTGCTGAACTTTTTTTTTATGCTGCGCAGAGCGACCCTCGGTCGGCAATTGCTATTTGTTATTACTCGTAAAGTGTAAGTAATTTCTGTAAACTCGGACGTCACTAGCTGCACAGATTTGTGTGTTTGGTAAAGTTGATATCGCAGGCCAGTGCCGGCGAGCTCTTTGTTTAAACGTTCCAAGTTCCCTCTGTGTTCAACTACAATTGTTACTGTTTTGGTTGTTTTTCTTTGTACTATGTGTGTTACCAATCTCAAGCAATAGAATTATACTTGGCTTAAAATATCTGTTATTGGTGTGTATTGTATTGTACATGAATGAGGAGGCACCAATAAAAGTGAGTTCGATTCCCGTAGGCTGATGGCTTCTGGACCTTCCACGAGAACCTGCGATCGGCTGTGATTTAGAAGGTATCGCCGAGAAATTTTAACTTACTCTGTACACAATCACGTTCGATTTCCTTCCCTTAAGCGTTTCTCGTGAACCACTCCTACTCCTCTGAGCTAAGCCAAAGGCATTTCCATCTTCTCTGTTGCGGGTAGCCGGAAAAGTTCTTTTGGCTTGAAACAACGCTTCCCTCAGGAATTAATAATTCTGAAGATATAGTTGCAGCTTTCAAACGCTGATCCTCCAACACCATAGCCTCAACGTTCTGGCACATTTCTTCATCTGAAAGTCTGCCTGATATTGAGTTATCTTCATCGGATTCCCGTCCCCAGCGAAATTGTTTACACCAAAATTTAACCTTAAAAGAAGACCGCCGTCACCCTATCAGAGATAGGTGCCTTCTTTTGTCAAGAATCTTATGATACTGCACAAATTTTGTGAAACAGTCTGGTTAAAAAATAAAATTTACGTAACAGCTTTTACGAACA
The DNA here is from genome assembly GCA_014611495.1 of Limonius californicus. Taxonomy (NCBI): domain Eukaryota; kingdom Metazoa; phylum Arthropoda; class Insecta; order Coleoptera; family Elateridae; genus Limonius; species Limonius californicus. The sequence goes on along the minus strand of JABXWE010103687.1, from coordinate 37,074 downwards.
AATTTATTGTGAATTGTGAAATTACCATCTAATTTAATTTTATTACAAATTAAAGCCACTGCCTTTTGAATACAGACAGTACCGTTAATAAACACAGCTTCATAATAAATTAGGAACACACAGTCCTTTAAGTACCCACAGTAGCCTTAGTTAGCACGCAATCTATAATGATATAATAGAAATACACAACTCTAATAAATTCGAAGCACGCAGCTCTTTAGAACGAAGAGAATTATTGCTGAGCACACACTCAACGTTAAAATAATAATTTACAACTGGTACAATTAATTAGGTACTCATCGTTCTTTAGATAGAGACCACAGCAATAATCATCACACAGTTCTAATAATAAACTACCAACACACAATCCTAGCATTGAACTAGGGGCGCACATCTATTTATACATACACAATACCATAACTAAGCACACATCTCTAATAATAAGATAGGAACAGGTCTGGCAATATTTTAAGGAAATGTCGCCTTTTTGATACACATAGTACCTACCATTAGTGAGTACACATATCTAATCAGAATATAAGAACGCGCGACTGTCTTAAAGATGAGTCAATATTAATCATGACGAAATGGCCAAGTATAGTGAAGAAATCGATTTAGGCCGTGTTCTTCAAATGCTCACGTTTTCTCCAAGTTGCTAAGGCAGTAACCCAAAGACAATCTCAGTGAATTGGGACGTCGAACAATGTTCTTCTGAATAATTTAAAAACAATATAAAGCAGGAAATTATGCCGCATTGTATTTCTGCATTATGACATGCTACTGAATAAACTACTCAATATTTTGCTAAAAATTAAGTTAAGACATTATAATTCACTGAATTTGGCAGTTTGCGACTTTGATTATTTTTCTGGCCAAAAGGAATCTGCGGGGAAGATTACCTTTAGAGTTATATATTGATACTACAGCAGATGGGTGCCATTTAAACGTCGTGCTTGCAGCATTTCAGCCGTAGACAATAAAAATGATTTAGCGCATATCAGCAGAAGACAGCTCGTTTAAGGCAAGCTCGTGCACAATATTCCAGATATTACAAGCGTTCACAAATTAATTGCTATGGTATTCATTGATTACTGTATTGTGTTCCCCCTTACACCAATAGTTCTTTCCAGAAACAACGAGGTAAATGCAAAACAGTAATGGCTAATAAGGAAATAATAGAACGTACGAATACAATTACATGAACGAAACCTGCAACAGGTGGAACAATTTTGGTGTCTAGGTAGCAAAATCACTATAGATGGTAGATAGAAAAAGAAATAATAAGCCGAAATTAGCAGGCTTTATACAAGAACAAAGGTTTGTTAACCTCCACAAATGTATCACTGAACATATGAAAAGAAATTTTTGTGAATATACCTCTAGAGTATTCCTATACATGGAAGACGTGAAAGCTGGGCAACAGGAAAACAACAAAAAAATGAAACACAGGCCTTTGAAATCTGGTGCCTTAGAACAACTCTAAAAAAGGATACGGACAGATCAGGTCACTAACGAAAAAATGAAATATGAGAACTGGTTGAGACAGCACTGAGACAGGGTGACAGTCTATTGCTTAGTCCTTGAAAAAGTAATTCGTAGTATAGCTGTTGATCCAAACGGTACAGCCTATAATAAATAGCAACAAATGTTGTAACGTGTGATTTCTGACGCATAGTGTATATTAGGAGTAGTTTTCCCTTTTCAACGTTTGAGCGGCATACTTCGGCTTCGATTCAAAAACTTGTTCTCATTTTTACGTCCTGCGCATCGATTGGGGATTTTCGATTTGGAGACCGCAGTCAAGTGGACAAAAGAACGCTTTCAACTTTCAAGAAGTGCAGGCTTGAATTTTTAATTAAGGTCGTTACGACTCGGATGATATTCCAATTTGTGAATTTTCAAGTTATTAGGGGAAGTTTAAACACGGTAGTGTGGTAGTAAATTGTTCCCAAGGAGTAATACTAATTTAGTGAACTGAGGAGAGTTTTTCTTCTGCCAAATTAACATCTTATGGCAAGTAAACGGCAGCCGGTAGAGTGAGGAAAAATCAGAATTCTGATGGCATTTATAACGACGTGGGATATTACGAGATTCCAGGGCCAAGAACAGTCGACGAAACAGGTGTGCGTACATAGAATCCATACTGCGAAGACATCTATCTTCAAGGTCTGTAAGACAACTTTCTTTTACGTACCTGCGTTGGGTTGATAAGCCCACGGAATTTCGAGAACTAGCCAAAAACTAACAACGACAACTCGTTTAATTGCGTAACCATATTTTTAGTGAAATAAAATAAATATTCGACCAAATTTATGTATTTAGTTAAATATTTTAATTATAAACACTCTTGTTCAGATTTAATTCACTTTGTATTTGAGAACTTGTTAAATGGTCTGCAGGGTACGAGATATTATTTTCTGATTCAAAGTTCATACAAAAAGGGGGAATTTTGCGTAAATTTTATAATTATCCGTGCGTATATACCATTTATTTTGGGTAATTAATCTAGTTTTGTGTATGCGAGGCCTCGAATAGTCGAATCTAGACGTGAAATCGGTGGTTTGTCTAACATTTTTGAAGAATTAACGCTTCTAGTTAATACTGATCTACGCATTATTGTTTTCCCTAGAGATTTTGGGTTCCGCTCTGGATTACAAAGTTAAATCAGAGAAATAACGTACTGTGGTCCGTTCAATTTTGGTTAATGAATGTGAATTTAGATACATATAAATACTTGGGATTTTTTTTGTATTGTGTATGCTTCAAACATATATACGTTTGTATTGGGTAATTATTAATTTTTTTTGACCATTATATTCGGAATTCTGTCAATCATAACTGTGTTTTATTCTGTCTTGGAGAATAAGTTTAATATTATCAAGCAAGGTAAGTTCGCATCCAGGAAGATTCCTGTTTATCCAAAGTCATCTTCAAGGAGGAAAGGGTTTTTTTTAAACAGGTGGCGCCTAGGCTTACATCGAACCACCCTTCTTCGACTGTAGCTAGTCGAACCCTTGTCCTTGATACCGGGACCTTGCTTAGAAATTGATACTTCGCTTTTGTGTGCATAAAACCATTTTTGTTGTCGCCGTCATATAACTAGGCGTCACAATGTTCATCTATGCTGGTGATATAAATATAATAGCAAGATCTATCTTCAACGCCAGAAAGGTACTTACAGAACTAGAGCGACAGGGGAAAAATATACAACTGTTAATCAATAAAAACAACACGAAATGTTTGATGTTAACCGAAAACGAACCAAGGGAAGAACTTAACAATCGAAGACCATAACATGCAAGTAGTTAGTAGTTTTAAATATCTGGGAGTAAAAGTAACAAACGACATCAAAGAGACAGCAGAAATAAGGGCCAGGATAACTCAAGCCAATCGGACATTCTACGCATGCAGCGGAATACTGAGAGGCAGAGACATAGATAATAATACTAATACAATGATATACAAAACGTTGATACGACCAGTTATCACATACGGGAGCGCAGCCTGGACGATAACCCACAGAAATGAAGAAAGACTAAGAGTTTTTGAAATGGGAATGCTAAGAAAGAATTTTGAATCGGCTAAGGTAGGATCGGTATGGAGGAGAAGATGGAATCACGAATTATACCAAGAGTTCAACGAGTCATACATAGGGCTAGGAAGGCTAAGATAGACAGACCGTGTGCGACGCATGAATTTAAATACCAGTGTCAAAAGGGTGGAAGAACAAATCCCGGACGGAAGACGAAGTAGAGGACGACCACGAAAAAAATGGAGTGAAGTAGTGTCAGAAAATTCCAGAACAATCCTACAAATAAACAACTGTAGGAAATGAAAAGAAGATAGGGAGAGATGGCATTGGAAGCTAGGGAGGTCAAGGCCCGATATGCTCTGTAGCACCACTGCGGAAGAAATAAGTAATGAAAAAATCCTTAACCGAACAGAAGAAGTTTCCGCAATCTGGAAATCCTTAACAAAGGAAAGGGCCAACTTGTGATGCGGTTTAAATTAACGAGACCTCTACTCGCAATTATAGAAGATAGGATGAATGGACTAAGTGCCAGAGAAAGGCCTAGTTTAGGCTATGTAAAGCAGATAATGGAAGACGTCAGACGTGGAAGCTACATAGAAATGAAGAGGTTAGCCCAAAATAGGAAAGCATGGTACATTGCATCAAACCAATCAATAGAGTTAGAGATATGCTTTAGGGATATTTTTGATACAGCAGTATCTTCAGATTGGGAGATTCTAGTCGGAAACCCCAGGGGCCACGATCAACGCGTGGTGGTCGTGTCGAACGAAACTATCTATCTCGATGCCAGTGTGAAGTATACGAAAGATGGAATAAAGTGAGTAAGTAAAATCTATCTGTCGTGTGTTGATTTTTATACAAATTCATCAGCAGCGAATCTTCTAGGTCGGTGATTCCAAACATGTGATCCGCGGAATCCCAGGGATCCGACGGATAATACTCAAGGAGGTCAACAGTTAAACATTTTCGTGTTATCAAAAAACGTTTCGAGGGGTTAGTTTCCTCTTCGGGTGCACACATCCTATTAAAAGTGTTCACATTTCTTTTCAAAAAACACTGTTTCACTTTCGGTTACACACGTAGGGCGTTCTGGGTTTTATATTTGTACGAAGCTCAGGAGACAAAGTATAAAACAAGGTAATGGAAGCTTTTACCATAGATTTGAAAAGTTTACAAGAAACTTTCAGGTATAGTTTCCCCTGACAAAATTAATTTCTAAGCCACATACAAACATTCCACACTTCAGGCAGATTTTCGATTCACTAAAATTATAGCTGGACCCTCGTATAAGCCGTTCGATAACGATTTCTAGTAGCAAAGATAGTCGGCAAAAAATGACCCAGAAACAAGCGCGAAGCGGGGCGGTAACTTGCAGCCCACCCTATTACCTAATTAACCCTTCATCATATGATGGATCACGAGAGGCAAGAAGCAGGTCTTGCTGAAATATAAACGATCCCCCTAACAAGGGTATAAGAGTATTTACGTGTAACCGTGCCAAGTTTTTCATAGCCGCCTTGGTTTTTGTTTTGCATCGCTTGTTAACTCAAAGTGAATTTATTGTATGAGAATGCATCATCATTAACATCCCGCCTAGGAGGTGCACTGCGGAGAGACCTCTCCTTTATGTGCCTTATCCGAGCACAGTTTCCTCATTTCAATGATCGCAGTTGGCGGTGTCATATCATAACCTTGAGGTCGTTAATCTTACCTACGCCAGCAGGAACATTTAAGGCAGTCCCCACAATAAAAAACGTTTACGACCCACCAACTTTTACGGAGTCAGAGCACTAAAAGAACAGAAGTTTTCATTGCTTTTCCCATTTTTTCCGCGGCATTGCTTTAGTTTCGGTAATTTACACCATGGCTCTAACTTTTACGTTCTGAATGATTAAACGCGTAAAATTTGCTTCATTTATTCCTGTATAATTAATCGCCTGGCAATGGAACGTTCGCGGATTTTATTTTTATGTACTGGGGTAATTCTTGCGCCCTTGTCATTCCTTATCCGCTCTGCATTGGATTGGTCCGCCCGAAGCACCCAGACACGTGTAAATAACCTGCAATCCTTTTTATATTGTCACAAGTTTGATACTTTACGCTACATTGGTTGCGCCTTTCACCAGAAAATTATCGTGATCAAATTTGTTCCTTATAACGTTGAGGAAAGAAAACATACCCTTTCAACCCTTTTCCTTCACTGTGATACAAACAACAAGGAGCTGATACCACCTACTTTATTTTAAATCCCAAACTTTCACAGTTATCTCTAGTTAAGCGGCTTTAAAACCCCAACCATTAAAAGTTTGGCGAAACAAGAACCTTTCAGCGCCCTGAAAAATTGTGCAGTCTAAACTGTATAGATTACAAAATAAAACAATGAAACCTGTCGGAAGTTTTACAGCGAGCTTCATTTACGTGCTTCGTAGAGTGTGTAATCAGTATTTCCTCGATTATAGATTGCAATAAAACTGCACGTGGGTTTGTTTTTCTCTAAAGTGCTAGGGGTAGTTAATTTGTTTGATGACGGTACTCAAGCTCTTCAATATCCGCAAGGAAAGCATAAGCATAGTTGGTAGACCATAAAAAGTTTGAAATTTGATCTTTGCTTGACGGCGAACTATTAAAATGGGAAAACGAATTATTAATGAAGCGGGAGCTAAGCTAAGGGGTTTTGCATTATCAAAGGTTTCATTTCACCTAAATCAGCGGGTTTTTCTAAAGCACAATCCAGTTTTAAGATAGGAACTTTTCATAGCAGGGAAACCTTCAATGGAAACATTTCTAGTACAGATATAGCTGCCTATGAACCTTTATCTTTATTTTTATATATAAAAATTATTAATGAATAATCAAAATGTTTTGGGATTGATATGAGGGCTACTAGGATAGATTTTCAATTCTGTTTAATTAAAAATTAATAATTTAACTGAGGAGTACTAATTACTTTAAAAATATTATTTGACATAGAAGTGTGGCAGCCCAATAATTGAACTAGTTTTCTGGGTAAAACGTCGATTGTAGGGGAGCCATTCCCTAGTATTACCGTGCAGTGTATAACATTCTTGTGCTGCAACCCACTGTACACAATTAGCCAATCCGGCTGGCAACTGTGGTTTGATAAAGACTGCTGATAATGATAATTGTGCATAGGGAAAAATCTGAGAACTAGTCCTCTCTTTGAATGTATATCTTAAACCAGTATTATTATGCAACCCAACTGCTATTTTGTATATCTTCTCTAGCCATTATTTAACCCACTGCTGGGTGTGGGCCTCCCCATACTCTTTCCACTTTTGTCTGTTCCTCGCTTTTCTCATCCAACTATCTTAACTATGTCGTCCTTCCATCTCATTTGTGGTCATCCTACATTCCTCTTTGTTGGTCTCGGTCTCCATTCCAGAATTATCTTCGTCCATCTATTATTAGCCACCCTGGATATGTGTCTTGTCCATCTCCATTTTGCGCTCACTACTGTTTATCTATTACATCTTTAACTTTTGTTCTTTGCCTTACATATTAATATCTAATTTTATCTTTTAATGTTACTCCTAGTAAGGCTAGCCTCTTTGGGCTACCTGCAATTTGTGTATCGCTCTTACTGGTATAGTCCACGTTTCAGCTTCGTATATTAGAACGAGCAGGAGGCATGTGTCAATGCTTTTTTTTTAGAACGTCACTTCTAAACACATAGTGTAACTTTCCAAACGCCGACCAGGCCAGTTTTATTCGTCCTTCTATTTCTTTTATTTGATTTTCCCCTCTCATTCCAACTATATGTCACAAATAAATGCAGTTATTTGTTTCTTCGATTATTTTGCCGTCTATCTCTATTTGTATATTATTCTGATTTTTTTCATTCGTCATTATCTTTGTTTTTTGGTAGTTCATCTCTAGTGCAACATCTTTTGATTTATCGTTTAGATCATTTAGCATTTGTAGTAACTCATTCATTTTTCGTGCTATTAGAACAACGTCGTCAGCAAATCTCAGATTGTTTACATACTCCCCATCAATATTTAAGCCCCAGTTTTCCCATTCTAGTTTCCCTAAACACGTCCTCTAAAGCAAGTGCAAATAGTTTAGTAGATACGATGTCCCGTTTCTCACTCCCCTTGTTTGTATCTTCGTGTATTTTAAGCGTCATTCAGCGTTTTCATAGATTTTCTTTATCCATTTAGTGTAGCGATCGCCGATTCTACAGTGCCGTAACCCTTGAAATACTGCCCATGGTTCAATCGTGTCGAATGCCTTCCTGTAGTCAATAAATGCTAGACACAAAGGCATGTTGTATTGATTTGATTGATTTTTCTATTACTGTTTTCACTGTTTGTAGGTGGTATTGCGTGCTAAATCTATTTCTAAATCCCGCTTGTTCTCTTGTTTGATAATCTTCTAGTTTTCTTGTTAATCCGTTTGTAACTACCTTCCATAGTATTTTGTATATTTAGGATAGTAGTGTCTCTAATTCTCCGTGTCGGCTTTACTCCTTTTTTGCAGAGCAATACTGTTTGTGTATTTCTCAATTTTTCTGGTATATTTTGCTTCTCTAAGAACTAATTTAGAAGGCTTAATAAAACTCTTTGCACTTCTGTTCCTCCCAATTTAAGCATTTCTGTTAGAACACCATCGTTTATGGTATCTTAATGTTTTTCATCTGTGTTAGAGCAAATTACATCTCTTCCATATCTATTTCCAGTATATCTTCCGAGCTGACGTTCATAACTTTTGGTGATTTATCTCTTCTACGTTGTTCCGGTGCCTTTGATGTATATAATTCTTTATAGAATTTCTCTATTTTTCTTATGAGTTCAGTTCTATTTGTAACTAGTTTGTTTCCGATTTTAAATTTTCAATATTTGTGTTTTACCTTGAAAGAAGTTTTTTCTTAGTACTTTCATATTACAGTTATCTTGTATTCCTTTTTTCTACCTGTTCGTATTTGTACTTCCTTTTGTTTTTCTTAATCATTTTTTATACTCTTATTTATTTCCGTGTATTCTGCTGTATTTACTTTGCCATTTCCTACTAGTACTCTTCATTTTCTTAGTTTCCGTTGTTACGACATCTTCCTTTTGTATGGTTTGTTTTGCTAGTTCTTCAGCTGAGTATATTCGTATGTTTGCTATTTCATTTTGTTTTTCATCTATAGTATCAGCATGTATGATAGGTGTTGTATGAAGTCTTTGGTTTACTGCTAATGAGTACTTATTTCTGTTTTCCTTAAGTTTCTGAACACCTGTCTGGGTTATTGCTTTTTGTAGTAACTTTTGTCTTTCGTCTTAGTGGCTGCATACCAACTCCACCCTTACCTTCACGGGGTGGATCCCATTCGTCGAGCAACTCTGTCGGAGTCCGAGGTAAAAACCCTGGAGGATGACAAGATCGACAACAAACGAGACAAGAAGGCTTGTTTTGGGGCCAACACAACTGGCCCAGCAAGTTAGGTGTCATCAAAGATATATGAGATTCTATGGTCGACAGCGGAAGAGACAAAGGTAAGGCCAACGGTGGCGACAAAAATTCTAGTAAGCGAGGATTACCTCCTGTCAAGGCTGCGGCCAACACAGTAACAAGTCGGAGTGTGCTAAGAATCACCGGGTAAAAGCAGGCTGCCTTTATAAGACTGCTATAGCTAGCAAAACAAGATCCCTCTAAACTCAGGAACGAATGGAAGAACTACAAGAAGAACTGAAGTCAATAAGGTGGAACATTCTCGGCATAAGTAAAATTAAAAGAAGAGGAGAACAATGCACAATACTACTGGAAGGTCACATACTATTCACTAAAGGAAAGGAGAACGTAACGGAAGGAGGTATAGGACTACTAATACAGAAAAGAAATACGCAAGATATATTAGAATCAAAAGCCATTTCAGAAAGGGTCATATACGTAATATCTACAAGAAATATAAATTGAAAGTCATAGAAGTATATGCGCCGACAACCAGCTACGAAGACCAAATAGTATAAAAGTTCTACGAAGAAGCGACACAAGCCCTAGAAAATGGAAAAACAGTATAATATAAGTAGGAGACTTTAATGCCAAATTAGGACAAATAGAAAAATATATCGAGAACTGCATAGGAGAACATGGCCTAGGAAGGAGAAATGTTAGAGGGAAAATGCTAATAAATTTCCTACAACAAAACGATTGCTATGTCATGAACACGTTTTATGAAAAGAAAGAAAACAGGAAATGGACATGGGTGAGCCCAAATGGAACAACTAAAAACCAAATAGACTATATAAATAATATCCGAACATAGACACATTTTAAAGGATGTTTCTGTTCTAAATAAATTTAGCACCGGAAGTGACCATAGAATGATCCGTGCAACGGTGTGTAACGACTTATAATATGAAAGACGAAAGCTTGTAACGGGCGATTTCTTGCGCCTGGTTGTTTGGCATTTAAATTTTCAATACAGCATTTTGGATTGCATATTTAAGCTTTTGACTAATTCAGAATTGGCCTTGTGGAAGTTTCGTGTCATCTACTCGTGTGTTTCCGGTTCAGGAAATGGTGAATTTTGGGTTTTCCATTTGAAATATAACTGTACGAGTTCTCAAAGAAGGTGTACATGTTTTGAGTTAATTTGGAAGTCGTTTTAAGACGTGGGAAGTTTTCCGATTTAAATTCCCGGGGAGTTGATCCCAATCTGAGTGCAATTCTTTTAAGAGAGTTCTTTCGCCAGTTAACATCTTTTGGTAAGCACAGAAAATCCAATTTCTCTTTTTTTACTTCTAAGACTATTGAAATTATTTAGGCGAATTGGCTGGGGTTAGAATTGACAGAAATTACCAGTCAATTGTGAAAAATCAAAGAGATCCTGTGGGTTCGAGACAAGCGGAATTATCTGCCGTACAGCGAGCGCGTACGACAGGTGTAGATCGAGATAACGAGATCGCAGGTGTGTCAGTTCCTTTCATATTCAATTTTTACATGTAATTTCGAGGATATGAGGGGTTCAGGAAAAATTATAGTTTAATAGTAATAAATCGTAGTAAAATTTGTAATTATATACTTAAATTAATAACAAGGCTAAGTACACTTTAATTAGTGGGTGTTTAAATTCAACTGATTTTGTATTTTGTAAATATTGGTGATATTTTTTCGAAATTCTGTTAGTAATTGTTAAATGGTCAACAGTATAATTAATTTTTTCTTCTGATTAAAATTCAAATAGCAAGGGGGAATAGTGCGGAAGTTTTAAATCTTGATTAATAATGCGCCGATACTAATAGCATTATATTGGTATTTCTACATCTGGGTATTTGATTCGCGAGGCTTCAAGAAACTTAAAAATACTTAGGGGGTTTGGTCGCGAATATTATTATGGTTGGAAGCGGAATAAATGCTTCGTAGTCTAGTAATCATTTCGCATTATTGCGTTCCCTATATATTAGAGAATTTTGTATTATTAATTTGTTCAACAGAAGGTACTGTTAGCCATGATTGGTTAAATACTGTTACATATTTATATATCTTTATGGAATACCTACTTTAATTTCAAGTGGCGATGTGTCAGAAAGGTATAATTGCGTGAATCTTTATACAAATTGAAATTTTGTAATTTATTGTTGCGTTTTATTGTGTCGTGGGTTAAAATAATTTACTTGGTGACAAGTTGAGCAATTACCGAGGCAAGGTAGGTCAGAACTCCAGGAAGGTTCCTGTTTACCTCGTGTTATTTTCAAGGACGAAGGATATTTTAAACAGGTGGCGCCTGGGCTTATCAACCCCCCTTCTTCGACTGTAGCTGGTCGACCCTTGTCCTTGATATCTGGACCTTGCATCGTAAATGGTAGTTTCGGTTGTATTGCTTCTATTTAGTATAACAGAATTGTCGCCGTCTATTCGACTGGGCGTTACAAGCTATTTTATATATACAGTGGAACCTCGCATAACGAGCATAATTCGTTCCGGAGTCTTACTCGTAATGCGAAACACTCGTTAAGCGAAACAATTTTTACCATATAAATTAATGTAAAATACGATAATGCACGGAAAGTTCTATCGCACAATTCGGGGATTCCCTTATGCACGTCACTCGTTATGCGAAACGTCGCTCGTTAAGCGAATTATTTTTTTACAATTTATTTTGCTTGTTATGCGAATTACTCGTTATGCGAGGTGCTCGTTATGCGAGGTTCCGCTGTACTTTTCTCTAATATATTAGAAAAGCTTTTAAAATCTGCTATTGAACGTTTTGTACACCATACCCATTTTTGTAAGCAGCAACATGATTGTGCTTTAAACGATTGTACATCGAATGCTACAGACATGTCGATTACATACTGCGGACGCCAAGGTTCAAACGGTATTCGTTGTGTAGCATCATCCACGCTGGTCAGTACTCAGATAGGGGGACCAATGTAGTGACATATGCAACCGGTCGTGCTTCGGGGGGCACGTAAAACCGTCGGTCCCGATTGTCATCCGAACATCTTTGGCAACCGTAAACCATGTAGCGGTACTTCTATGTTCCGACGGGTGAACTCGTTGAAGTACAAAAATCGGAGGTAATCCTAGCAGTTATGGTATGTAGCCTAGTTCTATTTTTAATTCATTCAGAACCGCTGCTATGAAGACTTTAACTTCATCAAAGGGTAACTTAGGGAAAAACTACTATCCTAAAGAATTTAACGCACAATGTACAGGGTATCCATTTGAAAACGTGCAATATGTTATATCCCTGGCAGTAAAATACATTTAGAATTGTTCTAAAAAACGTTTCTACAACATGCAGGGAGAATAATCGTGACTCATAAGGTAACCTTTCCCATCTGATCCCTTAGACTTTAAGTAGTCGAACTGTAATTGGTAACACCCACTTTGTGATACCTCATTGAAAAGCTCGTTTTTCCCAACTCATTTCGGAAAAATTAAAAAATAAAACTTCCTCATAATTGTCTATGCAAACCCTGCGCTTCATATTTTCAAAAATGGCTACTAACGTTTTCGGTGTGGTTTCATTAATGGTATTCACTAAGGGATTCAATACTGTGTGTAAATTATTTGTATATATAACATTTTTAAGATGTCTAAAGACAAGGTAATGAAGAGGTGTTGAGAAGCTTTACTAAATAATAACCTGGCATTAAAAAATTCTCTTAGAAAAGGGAAAACTGCCTCTGCCGTGTGAGCTGTTGCACCATCTTCCTGAGTGAACCCGATCTGAAGTTCATTGTGGTAAACAGTTTTACCGGTAATTGTTGGCATTGACTATTTTATTGAAAACAATTGGTCCAACTCGTCTTCTGCTCGATGGTGTAATCCGAATGCCAATTTTGAGGAGATACGATATGGTCTCCTAATATGTATGAAACTTTTTGGTTAACAACGCCTTTGATAACTACAAACACTCTGCCCTTAAACTTTCCTTTACAAACACTGTTAGCGTCGTGGTTCTGTTAAATATACTTTCACAGCGGACTGTATCGTTGGGAATTGCTCTTAAAACTAGTTGAAGCAAGAACGATAGTAGTACTTGCACAATGGTAACCTCATTCAAACCAAATCTTTGTAATTTGATTGTCTTACCAATTCAAAATGCCGAAAAAGAAAAAGAGTAATAGGACTATTTTAAACCAGTTCGCAACGGACTATGATGACTTCACAAAAAAAGGGCATATGTTATTTTGTAAATACTGCGAAGTTCCTGTTGCGGCAACCAAAAAGTTCCAAGTTTCGCAGCATCTCCAAACCGGAAAATATGCAAGTAATAAAAATTAAAAAGGGAGAATATCCAATGGCAAGTGTTAATTTCTGCTTTACCAAGGCCTGAACGTAAACGTTCAGAACTGAATGCAGAAATTTGTAAGGCTTTTATTTGCGCTGATATTGCATTGGCTAAATTAAAGAATGAATCTCTTTGCAAATTCTTGAAAAATTACTTGAAATAGAATATTCCAGACGAATCGACATTAAAAAAATATGTTTTCGAGTTATATACAGCAACATTACACAAACTATGATAAAAAGTAGAGGATCACAGTATTTGGGTGTCCTTGGATCAAACAACCGATGCAGAACAAAGATGCGTAGCAAATTTTGTTTTTAGTAAATTAGAGGTTAACGAAGAAAAATAAATCATATCTGCTGACTTTAGAAGTCTTGGACAAAGTGAATTACTCAACAATTGCTGCTTTTTTCAACGACTCTCTAAGATTATTGTGACCGTCTGGAATTTTATATGAAAAAGTGCAAGTGGTTTGTAGTGATGCTGCACCATAATTGCGCAAAGCAATGCGAAGACTGCAGATTTTGTATCCAAACATGATACATGTGACTAAACTCAAGAAAAAGTATTTCAATAATAAATTAAACGAAATTCTGTCAAAAAATACGGGCTTCAACACCTGAAGAATATAAGGGGGGTGTTGCAAAATGAAACAGTCCTTGATGCAAGAAATGAACATTTAAATATCATTGGCATTGTAAATTATGAATTTGTACCAATAGTGTCGTGTCGTGTGATGTCAAGAGCGTGTTTTCACAGTACAAAAATATTTTCGCTGACACCAGGCGCAAATTAAATTCGAAAATGTATTACACCGCGTTGTTGTTAAGTGCAATTATGATTTATTTTTATAATTTATTTAATTTTAATTAGTATTTTGTGTTTTTTGATTAATATTAATTAAATAATTTTGGATTTAAAACATTTTTGTGCATTGTAATAGAGAAATAAGTATGTATTGATATAACTCGAATATATTTTTTTCTAGCTAGTTGACTTTTTAGTTCATAGTTAAGGTCATATTTTGGATGTGTTTGATACATATTTGCATGCGTATTTTGAAGTTTTTTTACTGCATAATTATTCTAAGCCTAATTATGGTCAATTTGAAAATCTAATAAACCATAACTTTATTTTTCAATGAAGTAATGCAAGTAACATGTTATCATTTGGAAATAAGGATTATGCCATCACGAAAATAGGTATGTCAAAATGCACTGCTCAACAAAATTAGGGGAACACTTTTTTGAGCGTCTATAAGATTTCCAGCAAATGATGGAAACAGGATTTTTTCTTGTTATATTATTCTCTAGACCTTTATTGACAAAGTGAAAAAAGAATTACAGTGATTCGTTTGCTCGTTTTCATCATAGCCGCCAAAATGTAAAAATAATCTCAAAACAAAGTGGTTTTTGACCACAAAGCAAACATCTGAAACTGATCAAATTAGTCATAGGACACAGTAAAACCGTCAGTTTTGACTTTTTCAATGCTTCTGAGTCCAAAATGTGTTATTTAAGTGAGATTGATCGCGAGGGCTGTTGCTTTGCTTGAAGATGGTCGATGTATGCGATATGTAGCAAACCAGCTCCAATCGACTCCATTTGTTATCTGCAGAGCTTGGCATATGTAGCAAGAAACCGGTAGATATTCCAGGAGAATTGGACAAGGCCGTGAAAGAAAAACTACTCCTTGGGACGACCGGTATATTGTTAATTCTTCTCTTCGCCGACGAACTGCTACTGCTTGTGAGTTACAAAATCTACTCCGAAATGCCACCTGGTGACAATTTCCGATTGGACGGTTAGAAGGTCACTCAAAGAAGTCAATATGACTTCTCGTAGGCCTGTGCGAGCTCCTCGATTGAGCAGGAATCACAAAGTTAGCCGTCCAAACTTTGCCCGGCGAACATGTGCAATGGCAACTTCGACATTGGAGGTCTGTGCTTTTTACAGACGAGTCGCGGTTTTGTCTAACTCGTTGCGATGGTCGTATACGAGTGTACAGACGTCCTGGAGAGCGATACACTGCCGCATGTATACAGGAACTGGACTGATTCGGAGCTGGATCGGTCCGGTGTGGGGTGTCAATAGTATAGACGATCGCACAGACTTGGTTGTCGTTCCCTAACGTCTCAACGCACAAATTTATGTTGAGACGATTCTTCAAGAGCATGTTGTACCATTTGCGAGCAATTTCGGCGATGGCTTCATCCTAGAACAGGATAATTGTAGAGTTCATACCGCTGATTTAACAATAAACGTCCTCCAGGAACAAGAAATCCAAGTGATGGGGTGGCCAGCCATCAGTCCAGACTTAAATGCCATCGAACACATTTGGGATTTACTCAACAGGCGCATTAGAAAGCGTCCTGCTGCATCTCAGACTCTTCAGGAGTTGCCTGAGGCCCTTATGGAAGAATGGCGAAATCTACCACAAGACATGTTAAGACGTCTTATTCGCAGCATGCCTCGACGTTGCCAGGCTGTTATTAAAGTTAATGGAGGACACACGCGCTACTAAAGCTTGGTATTTGGGCGTTAACAGAATTTCCATTACATTTTAAGTGATAAAACACATTTAGATTTTGGTAGTCTTCTCAATAGTTTGGTGTTACTCAAGAAAACCGTTTAATTAGAGCATATTTGATGTTTGTATCTTGTTAAGTAATGCTGAAGGAACAATATACTAAAGTTGATACTTGCGTCAGTCCTTAATTTGAATAATTATGTAGAAGTGTTCCCCTAATTTTGTTGAGCAGTGTATATTAAGTTCGTTATAGCAAAGAGCAGTATATTTATACAATATACTGCTCTTTGGTTATAGTATTCGATATTTTTTTATCTCAACCTTAACGGAACTTTACTTTGGAAATCTACAAAATTTGATTCTTTCAGACCAGACGTCTTAATTTTATTATGTCAAGTGTTTGTGACATTTTAGAGTGTATCCTCCAAGTTTGATACAACTCACTTAAGATTTGTCATTTTTTTATAGAGTTAGAGGTGCAAAACTGAACGATTAAAAACTTGAACACAGAAGCGTTAAAATTTCTATCGAAAGAAGGCAATAATCCAAAGAATATCCATGTGATCGCGGTGTTGCGTATGGAGAAAATAGCCCGTCCTATTTGAAGTTAAATTTTAGTGTACATAATTCAGATGGGACAGGGAGTCCATTCAGGATGATCCAAAGTACGGAAGACCTTTTGAAGCACAAACACAGGAGCCCATAAAGAAAGTTGAACATTGTTTGGTGTTGACTGATAGTTCCAGTTATTGCAAGAGAAGCAGGCAGATCAGAAACATCTGTTTTTAGAACCTTTCATGAAGATTTGAGAATGAGCAAGTTATCAGCACGGTGGATTCCCAGACTGTTCATTCCTGAACAAAAATTGTGTAGGCTACACATTTGCGAGGATAATTTGGAGTCTTTATCCCTACATGAGGACGTCTTCTTTAAAATTGTAACTGAGGATGACACCTAGGTATACCACTGCGACCCACCGAGGAAACAAGAGTCCATGCAATGGGTTCATATGGGCTCTACACCACGCAAGAAGCCGAAAACGCAATTCTCAGCGGGAAAAGTTTTTATGTGTTGAGTATATGCCAAAGGGGTGTAAGATATCAGGGAATGTCTATAAAGCAACAATAATCAATTTGAAAGCAGTTATACGCGAGAAACGACCTCACAATTTTGGCCAGAAAACTGTGTTTCTGCACGACAACTGCAGGGTGCATAAAGCACGAATCGTTCAAGAAACAATTGATGAATGCGGCTTTGAAGAATTACAACATCCACCGTACAGTCCCGAGCTCCCACCCAAATTTCAAAAAACACTTGAGGGTGCGCCGCCTTTTGTCGAATGAGGACAAGAAAAACTCCGTGGAGTCGCATTTTACAGAGCTATCAAAAAATTTTGTTCGAAGGCAGAGCGTTATTAGAAAAACATTGGAATAAGTGTGTAAGCGTTAATGGTTCTAATGTTGAAAAATTAAATTTTGTTTGTTCTCTAACCAAAGAACCATGGAAAGATATGTTCAGAATAGAGCTTCATAATAAAACAAAAAGCATGGTTGATTAGAAGCTCTACAAAAGTCACTGACCTTGATGCCACAAATTCGAAATTGATGTGGAGATGGGTCACACTTCAAGATGCTGGGATGAGAGGTGGACTAGGAAGATGATAAACTGGACCATGCAAGAAAAAAAGTGTCAGCAGACCTAAGACACGATAATTCGACGAATTTCCATTATAGCAGAAAAGAGTGGGAATGGAAGGTCAAGACGGGTAGAGATGGAAATAATTGGGAGAGGCTTACGTTCAACATTGGACCGATACAGATTGAGGGAAATGATCTTTTCTGGCAGCGCTCTCATTGGAAGATTGAAAATTGACACTTCCATCACCGTGACAAGCTCTGAAGGTCATCTAAATTTTTCTGATAGCATCTGTTTGATAGTGCATCATATAGTATCTTCTGGCATTGCTGTTATCCAAGACAGCCTTCTTTGTCACATTGCTTAGGAACTATAAAACAGTTTCTTTTTTATTCAAGATGACGAATAATTGACAATAGGCTATTTTATTTCTTAACTACGTTATCTGGACGAAAATTAGTCTTGATTGTTTCTGAATCACTTAATACACTTAAGGAACGAACCAAACTTTGTTTAAAATAGGAATCTTAGGATCTCATCGAAAATACCATTCATTGTCGACTTACTAAGGAAGTAGGACAATGAAAAGTAGTTCCTTATTTAGTCAAGATGACGACTTGGCGATACATTTTTCAATTTCTTCCTTATAACTATCTTCACATCACCGTGATAAGCGTTAAGGTGAACTCCATATTCAATTTTAAAGTTTATTTCCTTGTTTGTACCAGTAGTTATCTGATAGGACGGTATTTTCTGACAAAGTGCTAATCTAAAATAGCTTTCTTTGTCAACTTACTTAGAAAATAGTTCTGTGAAAGACAGTTCTTTATTTATCCATGATGATGAACTGGTGATAAGTTAATCAATTTATTATCTATGTTATACAGAGAAAAATTTGCCGTCAGCTTTGTTAAACACTGAGTAGTAAACTATACTTCCCTCATGATAGGAGCATTGATATTAGTAGACACATACATATAGCATGACTTTTACGCCACTGTCTCACGTGCTGAAGTAACCGCGATGGTTTTGAAGGTCCCAATTTTAACAATAGTTCTTTGAAGGTACTTCTTGCGGCATTTTATGTCATTCGAAGTAGTTTGTTGGTTTTTCAGTTTGTTAAGGCTATGGAACACATTTTATTTATTTAAAGCAGTGAATTGTCGAAAGCTGCAAGTTTCAAGTATTCCTTCTCGAGATGAATTTTCCCCTTCTTGTTCCTAAAACATCTTAGGACTCGAAGTAAACACTGAAAGCCGTGGTATACGTATAGTAAGTCCATCAAACAAAGTTTTAAGTAACTTGATCCGATTTGAAAGTTTTTCGTGTGTTTAAAACTTATTTCATGAATGCGAAATTCATTGAATATCTAAATTTTTTGAAATTCTTGTCTGTTATCGAGCGGATGCTTCTCACCTTTCGCAGCTTTTTGTTTAACTTGGAGAGCTGAAGTGTACTTGAACAAGCAAGAAAGCAATCTCGTTCCCCGCGTTATAAGACACATAGTTCGGCAAACACCGCAAGTGACTCCTTTGTCTAGTTAACTACTTGGAATGGAGATAAAACTACTCGCTTCGGAGTTTATTTAGAGTAATTGCTTCAGTGTTTGGCCAGGATACCGTTCTAATGCATTTCGGGTGGCCCGCCTGAAATAACCAAATCTTGCAGGCGGCGGCAAGGCGGAATCTCGCATGGCCTACTCTAAGTCAGCAGATGTATATGTAGGTGTGATTTACAGGCAGTCCACATCCCTATCGCGTTTTCCCAGCTACCGTACTTCAGTGATTGACCCATTTGTGTGCCTGACTGGTAAATTTCAGATCCTATAGCCGCGATATTGTCTTTTTTGCAATATTGGGCCGGATTAAACGCGCGGGATTTGATTTATGCATAATATATTCCAGCGCGAATCTACTCGACGCTGAGGGGAAATTTGAATGCTCAATGTATAATCAACCCTTATTTACAACAGGACCTTTCTATGTAATTTGTATGCTAAAGAAAAAGTTGACTGTTACTTCCAGTAGAAATTGACGTTCAGTTCTATTGGATTTCAATTAATTTTTAGTGCCTAAATTCTGATTTAGTTTTCCATACTTCCTATATGGAAATATATTGTGTATATTGTGATTTTAACAAAAACACCCATTTTGATGTAAAGAACAATACGGACTAAATAGAGAGTTAAACGAGGACGCAAGAAAGACAAAAAAAATGAAAATTAAAGAAAAATTACTAAGTATAGTAAACAAACTTGAAGAAAAGCTGGAGATTATAAAAAATGAAAGAAAGACATGCCCTTTTGTTTGTAATCACTTATATGCTCTAAAAAGCCTCAACTCGATGGAACGCCCAGCTTGCCCTATATAGTTTGTGCCACAGAAGCAGAGGATGTTGTAGATAGCGGCTGATTTGATGCCAGAAGTATGATCTTTAGCTGGTCGGAATCCATTGCTTAGCGTTTCTTTGGTTGTGAGTACTACTTTTATGTCATATCTTCTTAGGACATGCCTTACCTTATCCGTAGTACCTTTACTGTATGGCAAAAAGGCTAACCTTTGCGGAGGTGTGGATTCTTCTTCAGCCCTGGGATTTTCAGCTCTGTGAGTATTTTTCCGAATTTCTGTGGCTGTATAACCGTTGCATAGCAATGATGTCAGCAGGTGTGTCTTCTCTTCTTGTATATGTTCACTATCTGATATACGGATAGCTCTGGTAGTCAGAGTTTTGAGAACGGTGGTGATGCGAATTTGCATTTAGGTAACTATCTGTGTGCGTCCTCTTCCTGTACGCAGCATGCCCCAAGCTGCCATTGGGTTTTCTAGTGACATGAACATCTAGGAACCGAATACTACCACTTTTCTCAACTTGCATGGTGAATTGGATGTTATTGTGAATTGAGTTGATGTGTTCTAGAAACTTGTTTAGGATTTGGCGTCCGTGTGGCGAAACCATAAATGTGTCATACACATATCTAAACAAGGATTCGGGTTTCAGGTCCGTTGATTCCAAAGCTTTGGTCTCGAAGTCCTCTATGAATATGTTAGCGATTACCGGAGACAGGGGTGAACCCATGAGCGATCCTTCGACCTGCTCACATAAGCTGCCAGTCCAATTGGAAAAGGTGTTCTTCAAACAAATTTCCACTAATAGAATTATATCTTTAGGTAGTTTGTCTGTTAGTGTCACTAGCACATCATTTATTGGGACTATGATGAACAAAGAAATAACGTCAGAACTCACTAGAATGTCACTTTCGCACACACTTAAACTGTTGATTTTCTTGACACAATCCCACAAATCTCTATGTGGGATTCTACGCTTATCACTAAGTGGGCGGAGCTTGGTAGTTAAGTATCTTTCTGAAGCCCGTGTGTGAGAATTTATCGCACTGACAATAGGTTTGAGAGCTACTCCATCTTTTTATATTTTGGGCAAGCTGTACATCCTGGGGGTTGTTGAGTTTCTGGGTACCAATAGATTTTTTCTAAGTTGTGTCAATTGTATCAGAGCTATCCGTATATCAGATAGTGAAGATGTACAAGAAGAAAAGACACCTGCTGACATCATTGCTATGCAGCAGTTATTCAGCCGAAGAAATTTGGAAAGCTATCCATAAAGTTGAAAATCCCAGCATTTTTACCATGTAATAAAAGAACTACGGATAAGGTAAGGCATGTTCTAAGAAGACACTACATAAATACAATCTTTGCAACCAAAGAAACCCTAGGCAAAGGTTTCCGATCAGCTAAAGATCATACTTCTACCTTAGTATCAGTAGGTATCTACAACATCCCCTGCTCCTGTGGCACAAACTATATAGGGCAAACTGGGCACTCCATCGAGTTGAGACTCCGAGAACATATAGCTGATTGCAAACACAAGCGCATCACGAAATCGGCGGTAGCGGAACATACCTACATAACTGGGCAAAAAATGTTTTTTGATAATGCTCGAATACTTGCTAAAATTCGCATTACTTTCCAAGAATCATACGAGAAGCAATTGAGATTGAGAAATTACCCAATAACATCAACAGAGAATGGGTTCAGGCTCAGCAAAGCTTGGACACCGGTAGTTCGCCCTCTACAGTTTCGGAAACAAGACCGATCCCACGGTCATGCTCTGCCGCAACTGTTCCCGCCTGACGACGACGGCCAAACATAACTACGACGTTCTGCGCGATTGGCTCAAAAGGGTTTAAAAACCTCCGCATCCCGGATTTGAATTCGGTATTACGATGCATCTGAAGATGCAAACTGCAATATCTTGTCAACCATTAGTTTGTTAGGTTCACAAACAGTAACCCGTAACCCGGCCTTTGCTGAGTGTGACCTCCAATTGACGACGCAGTTCAAACCGAAAATGAATCATAGTGTTGAAAGTAGGATGCAGAAATATTGTTGTCATCGATGAAGAACTATAAATATAAGTAGGGAAACTCACAAAACCTGATTACCAAAATAATTTATTAGACGAAACTGGCAGAAGACGTGCTGAGAGAGAAAAGGAAACTTAGATAACCTGTAACGAGGAATCGACAGCAAAGAATGGTGGCAAACAAAATGGTGTAAACATAAAATTCAAAAAGAAGTAGGAAAATCATTCTAAGAATGGACACAAGAAAAGTGCGAAGGATGGGAGGAAGAGAAACTGAAAAAAAATGGAAAAGGTACAACTAGAGTAGCAGGAATAACGGAAATGAAAATATAGTAACGAGGATATTAAGAAAACAACATGGTGGACAACGGAAATAAAAGGTGTGAGACAAAACGAATAAGTATAGAGAGAGAAGAATATGAAGAACATAAAGATGAACGATCGGAAGCGAAGAACTAGGTAAGAAAAATAAAATAAGAAAATTGGGTGCAAGCCGGAAACAAGATGAAGGACAACAGGTAATAGAAAATCAACAGCTATTATTTTACAAGTGAAATAAAAAATTATCACTACATTAAAATGTTAAAGATAAACAAGGGGAATCACTTAGGAATCACAAAGGAAAGGTGGAGATATCACTGGCAGGAGGTGTTTAGAACACAGCAAAGAAGAAGAAAAAGAGGGCAACTACGAAAAACAAAACACCATATATTCAAGCAACTCAGGAACTGCTATACCAATAACGGAACACGAATTACAGGAAACAATACGAAAAGCAGCCGGTAAAGACTGAATATCACCAGAGAAGATGAAGTACATAGGAAGACTTAACTGAACTAACTTCAAATATTCTTATTTGGATTTTAAAATTAACACTAGGTTATCGATAGATTGACCAAGATATAGTATACTATTTTGTCATAATAGTTGTGTAATTGATATTCCAGCAAATTGTTTTTTCTAATATTTATAGGATGGTTTGGGAAACCTGTGATAATCTATGATAAATCGAGTAATTAAACTGAACTATCCTGAAGTTTCTTTGACTGGTTTAAAGTTAAAGCTAGGCTTTTGATTGATTGTTTAACCAAGATATACTACAGTAATTTGGAATAGTAGTTATCACCTTGATACTGCAGTAAATGTTTCTTGTAATATTTATTGGATCATTTGGGAAACATGTATGATGAATCAATTAATTGAACCGAACTTTATCGAAGTATCCATGGATGGCTTCTAAAATTAACATTATGTTTTTAATAGACTGACCAATATATACTACTCTATTTCACCGTAATAGCTGTCAGCTTGATATTGCAGTAATTGTTTCTTTTTAATATTTATTGTATCATTTGGAAAACATCTATAGTGGATCAACTAATTACACTGAACTTTCCTTGGTTGGTCTTTAAAGTTAACGCAAGGCTTTCGATTGATTTATTGGCGAAGATATCCTGCACTATTTTGGCATAGCAGTTGTCTCCTTAATCTGCAGCTAATTTTATTTTGTAATATCTGTAGGAATATTTGAGAAGCATGTATGAAGAACCAACTAATTAAACTGAGTTCCCCTGATGTTTCCATGGCAGGGTTTTAAAATTAATATTATATTTTTGATAGATTGACCAGTATATACTACACTATTTTGCCATAATAGTTGTTATATTGATACTGCACTCAATGTTTTTTGTAAAATTTATTGGATTATTTGGGAAATATTTACAATGGATCAACTAGTTAAACTGAACTTTCTTGAAATTTACTTGGTTGATTTTTAAAGCTAACGTAAGGTTTTTGATTGATTGATTGATTGACCAAGATATCCTGCACTGTTTTGGCATAGTAGCTGTCATCCTAATCTGCAGCAAACTTTATTTTGTAATATTCATAGGATCATTGTAAAAACATCTATAAGGAACCAACTAGCTAAACTAAACTTTTCCGAAATTTCCCTGGTTGGATTTTAAAATTAACATTATATTTTTGATACATTGACCAACATATACTACACTATTTTACCATAATAGTTGTCATCTTGATACTGCAGTAAATGTTTCTTGTAATATTTCTTGATCATTTGGGAAACATCATGATGAAAAATAAACTAATTAAGCTGACATTTCCTTGGTTGATTTTTAAAGTTAACGCAAAGCTTTTGATCAATTGATTGACCAAGACATACTGCACTACTTTGACATGGTAATTGTCATCCTAATCCAAACTTTATTTTGTAATATGTATAGGATCATTTGAAAAACATCTATGGGGAATCGACTAGATAAACTAAATTTTCCGAAATTTCCCCGGTTGGTTTTTAAAATTAACATTATATTTTTGATAGATTGACGAATATATACAACACTATTTTGCCATAATAGTTGTCATCTTGATACTGCAGTCAATGCTCCTTGTAATATTTCTTGGATCATTTGGAAAACATGATGATGATAAATACACTAACTAAACTGAAATTTCCTTGGTTGATCTTTGAAGTTAACGCAAAGCTTTTGATCGATTGATTGACCAAGATATACTGCACTACTTTAACATAGTAATTGTCATCCTAATCAGCAGCAAACTTTATTTTGTAATATGTATAGGATCATTTGAGAAACATCTATGGGGAATCGACTAGTTAAACTAAACTTTCCCGAAATTTTCTCGATTGGCTATTAAAATTAACGTTATATTTTTGCTAGATTGACCAATATATATAACACTAGTTTGCCATAATAGTTGTCATCTTGATACTGCAGTCAATGCTCCTTGTAATATTTCTTGGATCATTTGGAAAACATGATGATGATAAATACACTAACTAAACTGAAATTTCCTTTGTTGATTTTTGAAGTTAACGCAAAGCTTTTGATCGATTGATTGACCAAGATATACTGCACTACTTTAACATAGTAATTGGCATCCTAATCAGCAGCAAACTTTATTTAGTAATATGTATAGGATCATTTGAAAAACATGTATGGGGAATCGACTAATTAAACTAAACTTTCCCGAAATTTTCTCGATTGGCTTTTAAAATTAACGTTATATTTTTGCTAGATTGACCAATATGTACAACACTAGTTTGCCATTGTAGTTGTCATCTTGATATTGCAGTCAATACTTCTTGTAATATTTCTTGAATCATTTGGGAAACATGATGATGATAAATTAACTAATTAAACTGAAATTTTCTTGGTTGATTTTTACAGTTAACGCAAAGCTTTTGATCGATTGATTGACCAAGATGTACTGCACTATTTTAACATAGTAATTGTCATCCTAATCTGCAGCAAACTTTATTTTGTAATACTTATAGGATCATTTGAAAAACATCTATGAGGAATCGACTATTTAAATTAAGCTTTCCCGAAATTTTCTCAGTTAGATTTTAAAATTAACATTATATTTTTGATAGATTGACGAATATATACAACACTATTTTGCCATAATAGTTGTCATCTTGATACTGCAGTCAATGCTCCTTGTAATATTTCTTGGATCATTTGGAAAGCATGATGATGATAAATACACTAACTAAACTGAAATTTCCTTGGTTGATTTTTGAAGTTAACGCAAAGCTTTTGATCAATTGATTGACCAAGACATACTGCACTACTTTGCCGTAGTAATTGTCATCCTAATCTGCAGCAAACTTTATTTTGTAATATGTATAGGATCATTTGAATAACATCTATGGGGAATCGACTAGATAAACTAAACTTTTCCGAAATTTCCCCGGTTGGTTTTTAAAATTATCATTATATTTTTGATAGATTGACCAATATATACTACACTATTTTTCCATAATAGTTGTCATCTTGATACTGTAGTCACTGCTTCTTGTAATATTTCTTGGATCATTTGGGAAACATGATGATGATAAACAAACTAAGTAAACTGAAATTTCCTTGGTTGATTTTTAAAGTTAACGCAAAGCTATTCACCCATTTATTGACAAAGATATACTACACTATTTTGACATAGTAATTGTCATCCTAATCTGCAGCAAACTTTATTTGGTAAAATGTATAGGATCATTTGAAAAACATCTATCAGGAATCGTCTAGTTAAACTAAACTTTCCCGAAATGTTCTGGGGTGGCTTTTAAAATTAACATTATAGTTTTGATAGAATGACCAATATATACTACACTATTTTGCCATAATAGTTGTCATCTTAATACTGCAGTCAATGTTTCTTGTAATATTTCTTGGAGCATTTGGGAAACATGATGATGATAAATAATCTAAGTAAACTGAAATTTCCTTGGTTGATTTTTAAAGTTAACGCATACATACAAACATAACATACATCGATTGATTGACCAATATATGTTACACTATTTTGCCATAATAAATGTCATCTTGATACTGCAGTAAATGTTTCTTGTAATATTTTTTGATCATTTGGGAAACATCATGATGATAAATCCAGTAATTAAATTGAAATTTCCTTGATTGACTTTTGAACTTAACGGTAGGTTTTCGACAAATTGCCCAAGATATACTACACTAATTTGGCACAGTAGTGCCATCTTTGGATCAATTTTCTTTTCTAATATTGAATGGATTATTTGTCCTGAAATTTTCTTGCTTGCTTTTCAAGATAAGACTGGGTGTTTGATAGAGTACTGATTGTAGTGTACAAACGCGTTGTCTTCTATGATAAATCTGCTATAAATACTTATTTTCCTTTCGGTATTGGTTTTGTGACATGTATCGTATTATTTGGGAAACATCCATCATGAATCAACTAATTAAACTGAACTATTTTAGCGTAATCACTGTCTTCTATGACAAATCTACTATTTAGCTTTATTTTTGATATTGTCCGTAAATGATTTTGAAAAATTTAATGTATTATTTGATTAACATGCATGATGCATAAACTAACTAAATTTATTGAACTCTCCCAAAATTTGCTTCAAGCTTCTATGACAAATCTACCAAACATTCTAGTTTTTCTTTTAATATTAGCGATAATTTAGGTTTATATTATTTAATGGATCATTTGGAAAATATCTATGGTGAATCAACTAATTAGACAAAAATTTCCTGGCTTGGTTGCTAGCATTATAGCTAGTTTTTATATAGATTGGCCTAGAGATGCGACACTAGTTTAGGGTGATTGCTGTCTTCCATAACAATTCTACTGAACATTTAATTTTCCATTTCATATTACTAAAGCGGAAAACGTTACTATACTACTTACCTACATTTCATATTGTACTCCTTAACAACGGCTCCTGTAACCTACAACTTTGTTTGTAAGCAAAACTTCTATTCAGCGTTTTCAACTAACAGAAATTCTAAATACCTGGAACTTTCTAAAACTTGACTCGTGTTTTTAATGCAAGCGCAGGGGAAAGCTGTAAGTGGAAGTAAATTGGATCGCTTTGAAACATGGCGAAACTTTAAGCGCTAATATTTAAATTCAACTTATAAATATATAGGACCAGTAACAGTAAACTACTTTGGTTAGTCGATACATATAGAAGATTTAAATTGGGACAAATTTTCTGCATTTGAAGAGACCTATAACGACCCCGTAATGAAAATTTCATGGAGATAAAGGGAAATACTCAAGAGACACGTTATTAATTCCTGTTACTATGTTTGGGAGGTTGCTGATAAATACACTTCCGTCGCACATTGTGTAAATGTGCCTGGTTATATATTATTTCCTTCTTAGCACCAACACTTAGTAGTTGTAGTTTGTATTATATTATCTCTACACCCAAGCTTTATTACATTATCAAACTTGTATGGGTCAGGTCAGTGATAAATAACGAGCATACTTTGCCAACAAAAGCTTATAGCGGCGTTTACCTAATATTATTTTTTAACGTGTATTGTACTTATACCACCGTATGCAAAATAGTCGACTTGAACGTCTTTGGTGAAATTGAGATTGTCGGGGCACATTCAGCTAATGTGTCCAATACAATAAGTATCCGGTCAAAACGCAATTACTTATTCTAAACTTAGCGTCTTTTGTATATCAGTAACGACGTTTAAATAATAAAGTTCTTGCCTTTCTCGTGGTGTGGTATCCTATTACGGACATTGGAGTACGGTGTTATAATAGTGACAGAGTAAACCACGGAAGTACAGTGCATGTCATCTCCAACGAGCTCGTTGTTCAGGTATCACAAATGTTGCAAACATCGGCAACACTTGTAACATCTAAGTACGTGGTGGTCCTAGTACTTTCCGACGGAGCAAGACAATTTATTACAAACTCTGCTAACTACATAGTGAATTGAGCCTAAATTGTTCATCGCCAACAAAAACTAATTGCAAACTTACATACCGTCGATGTTATTCAAAAATACTTTACGTTTGTTTTTGTATATTTCTACCGCCACAGTGTGGGTTCCATGGTCGATTGAGATAGGAGGAGCGGGAGGAGTAACAAGCTCATGAAGAAACCTGGGCTAAACTGCCTCCGGTTGATAGCACTCAGTAAAGGCCCCTGTCTAGGATTGCAGGTAAAATCGAGTTACAAGGGTAAATTAAGAGATAAAACCCACTGGCAAAGGGAGCGCAAGAACTACCTGAAGAAAGGGAAGCCTGAGCTCTGCCAAGTCCTGTAAGATGGTCAGTCTAAGGCAAGAAAACCCTGAAATAAAACCACCCAGTTCGCCAGGTTGGGGTTGAGACGATAGGCCAGCAACCTACTCTCGTGAAACAACTGGCAACGATTTTAAAACGCAAAAAACCCTTGCTTAAAGTCTTGGAATTTGGATTTCCAAATCAGGAAGTAACGAAAGCGACGGAAACGGATAATACATTTTGGCACATGGAACGTTCAAGGACT
Organism: Limonius californicus; assembly: GCA_014611495.1. Taxonomy (NCBI): domain Eukaryota; kingdom Metazoa; phylum Arthropoda; class Insecta; order Coleoptera; family Elateridae; genus Limonius; species Limonius californicus. The sequence continues at coordinate 8,434 of JABXWE010103687.1, read as the reverse complement.
ACGAACAAAACAACAAGAGGTTTTTCAACAACTAGAGATATATAACATAGATGTGGGGGTATTAACAGAATCGAAGAAGAAAACCAATGCAGTGAAATCTTTGGTAATTATAACCATCTCTACGGCGGAGTAAATAAAGGAAAAAGAGCACAAGTACATAAGAAGTTGAAAAATGTATCACGTTGGATAGATGTAAATGAACAACTTATGGAAATAGAATTAAATATAAACAACCACATAATAGTACTGACAGCAGTTTATGTAACTACTGAGGATGCCAATGAAAATATAGAAGACGAATTTACAGGATATTTAGAAATCATTAATGATCGCAAAGGGCTAACTACGAAGTTAAAAGAAAGTAATAAAAGAAAACATCAGATGGTCGCAAACAGATGAAAACTAATAAAAAAATTATCGGTGGAATTCAACGCATCCAAATGCGACAATCGGAAACATATTTTAAAAAACTACTAACACAAAACAAATAATAACGCGAACAGTACGTTAATCTAGTTGAAAATGATCACAATTAAGTAGTACTAGAAATAACAACGTAGGAAGTGACAAAAGCCTTTAGAGGAATAAAAAATGGACTGGCTCCAGGACAAAGAGTTGTTCCAACAGAACTTATAAAGAATAGTGCAATACCATTGATAGACACACTAGAAGATACACACACATATATCTTCTTTCTTTCTTTATCATGATCCTCGTTTGTACCGCTTGCGCAGTGTCGAGGCGTGTTGTGTGTGAATGTTTTTGTTTAGGGTCTTGTTACTCCTGTAATGCGACCGTAATTCGAGGAGTGGCATTAATTTGATCCTCAATGGGAAATGGAGACCGAGACCCAGTACCGATCCCCCAGGGAATTAGAAAAGTTTCCGACCCAGGTGAGATTCGAACCGGGAAGCGTTTGGACTATTACATCCAAACCTTGGCTCTCTACCACTGAGCCATCCCCGCCCTTACACACACACATATATATATATATATATACACACACTTCGTTTCATATGAAATGCACCACCCATTAAATATAAAGCTATGGGTTTGAAACTTTGCTAACATAATGTTTCATTATTGCATATGAAATGATCCGGTTTTCATAAAAAAAGACTAACAATTATAAGAAAACAATAACAACAACAACAAAAAATTAATAATGTGTAACATCGCCATGAACAGCAATGCAAGCATTTACTCATCGTGGCATGCTTTCTATCAAGTGATCTACATTCGCCTGGGGTATCTCGTTCCAATAACCTGAAGTTGGTGTCTCAGCTCGTCTAAGTTGTTAGGAGCTCTTGGTAATAATCTTAGTCGCCGGCCCATCATGTTCCATAGATGCTCGATCGGCGATAAGTCCGGTTCCGTGCAGGCCAAGGCAACATTGTGCTTGTTGGAGGTACGTTCTGGTAATGTTTGCAATGTGTGGACGTGCGTTATCTTGTTGGAAAATACCGTTTGGCAACGTCTGCATGAATGGTACTAACACCGGTTCCAGGACATTATGAATATAGCATGAGCATTTAATGTGCCTGGGACGAACACAAGAGGTGATCTTCTACCGAAACGAATCGCTCCCCAAACCGTAACTCCAGGTGTTGAAGGTGTATGGCGTCTTTCAACAAACTCTAGATTTCGTCTTTCTCCTCGATATCGACGTACCTTCCTACGGCCGTCATTTCCCCATAAACAACAAAAAATTGATGAGAGACAGTAGACGAACACCACAACCACTTGATTTTTTTGGATTTTGATGGAATTAGTGATCATTTCATACGCAATAATAAAACATTGTTTTAACAAATTTTCAAACGCATAGCTTTATTTATAATGGGTGGTGCATTTTATATGAAACTGAGTATAGATTCTGTCACATTTTCTATTTGAATATTATCGATGACGATATGAGTTGGTTCTGGTGACATGATTTTGGTTTTGTGATAGTTCATCTTTATTTCAGCTTTTAGTGATCTACTATTTAATTCTGATAACATACTATGTTGCAGATTAGTTAGTAGTAGATTAGTATTTTGCATCTACGTTTATCCCCATTTCGTACCATTTCAATTGCTTAAAAATGTCCTCAAGTGCTTCAGTAAACAGCTTAGGGGATATGGCCGCTCCCTGTCTGACACCTCGTTGTATACTAATTTCTTCAGTTACTGTATCTTCATCTATTCTTACTGTCATTGTGGCGTGGTCATAGATATTTTTGATTAAGTCCGTATATCTAGAATTAACTCTAGCATTTTCTAGTGATTTTAGTACCATACAGGTCTCGATCGAATCAGAAGCCTTTTCATAATCCACGAAGGCCATATGAAGAGGTATGTTATATTCCGTGGCTTTTTCGACTAAATTTCTGATCGTCTGGAGGTGGTCTGTCGTGCCGAATCCTTTTATGAATTCAGCCTGCTCCGGGAATTGGTAAAATTCCAATTTATTATTCAAACGGTTAGTTATTATTTTCGTCAAGGAGATTTTTATATGCTGCGCGGTAATTCTGGAAATGGAACCCAAGCAATAACTTACGTTTTTTTCCTGACAGTAAGTACTGCACCAACTGAGCTACCACTTCTTCATATATGCTACTTAGATTTGCTGTTTGTACATACTGTTTATACAGACATTGGCACGTTAATTTTTCAATGTTTTTATGAATATTGTCCTATCGTTAAAATATACAAACCTACGGTGAAGCCACGACAAGTCGCGAAGATCAGCTGAATGTTTTGTTATCAGCACTAGCAGAACCATCTTCATGATTGACACATCTCATTTCATCAAGAATTGTTGGGGTTGGATTTGGGATCAGAAGTACATTTCGCAAGTGGGGATTGGAAATGGCAAGAGCAACTTCTAACATTTTCCAAAATGTATTGAACACTGACGAGTCGATCTTCGCCCAAAGTGGTAGGCCAAACTGACACAATACTAATCGTTATACAATAGCAATCCCAAGAACTATAAGATCAGTTGATGCACAACGACTGTAAACTTTGGGGAGTATTGTTGGCGATTTTGTGACTGGGCCTAATTTTTTTAATAGACATCTAGATCTTCTTCTTTTTTTTCCTCTTTAGCAATCTTGTGTTCACTGTTAGATATAGGCCTCTCTCTCTATTGAGCATTTGCCACTCCGTTGCTTTTTGGGTAGTACTTAATTTTTGCATTGATTGCTTTGTCAGTGTACAAGTTTATGCTCCGTAGGTTAGAACGGAAAGAACACATTGATTAAATACTCGAGCTCGATGTTTTTTTGGAATATTCTTGTTTTTCAAGCTGTCGTTAAGTTTTCCAAATGCTGCCCATGCCAGTCTTCTTCTTCGGTATATTTCGGTAGTTTCATTTCCTTTGGTGAGTTTAATTACATGTCGAAAATGTATGTAATTTTCCACAGTTTGTATTCTGTTACCTCTAACTGCAATTTGTCGATATTACACATTACATTTATGAAGATTCATTTGTAAACCAATTTTATTCGCTTCTTTATCTAATTCTGTCAACATTAATTTTACTTCACCTAAGTTGGCGGATATAAGGACGATGTCATCAGCAAATCTTAAATTATTTAATTTTATACCATTTATGTATTTCTGTAAGCTCTAAGGTCAAAACTTTAGGAGATATCGTATGTATCATATGTATGTTATTTGTATTTTCGTGTAATGTTATTGTAGATGTTGCATTTATATATAGATATATAATATATATTCTGAAATCAACTGTCGCGAAAAGTGCCGCCAAATCTAATGAAAAATATATGGTTTTAGCACGACGGTGCTCAAGTTCATTACGAACTAGTTACTCGAGAGTTCTTATATTAAGAATTTGAGAACAGGTGGATAAGTTGCCTATGGGGACGTGTAGAACATATTGTGTACCGGCTCCCTGTAACTACTGCAGGCAATATGAGGCAATATGAGGCGATACATAATAGATGATTTTGGAACAATCTCCGTTGAGCCATTGCGAGTAGTATAATTTGACATTTTTGAAAAGATTGAATATTTGTTATAAATAAATACTGCTTCTTCTTAGTCGTCCCTTCTACTTTACGGTGTAGAGATGTGGCAAATATTCCATTTATTCCTTGTAATTCTTCATGTCCTTGTTTTGCTTTATAATCTTGGTTATTGCCAAAGATGTAAAGATGATCTTCATTTCCTGTACCAGTTCGTAATCGTTAGCATTTAAACCTCTTACGTTTCGAATTCGTAAACCTTTTATCGTGTACCATGTGCGTTACTGTGTTCGTTTTCTTTCTTTAGTACAGTTCAATTTTTGGGCGTTTTCTGACTCGTTCTTGTTGTCACTCCATGTGCATTCATCTTCTTCTACAGTTATCTTCCTGTATCCCACATGCCTTATGCTCTTTACCTACTTCTTCTCTAGCAATTTTCCTTTTTACTTGAATTGAAATGATATCGTTTTTCTGTCTATGCTAATAATAATGAATATTGTCACTTCGTGTCAAAATGACGAGCACCAGGTTACGTAGATTTACTATCATGGAGCTTTCACAGGCCTTATAAGCGCATTGCTATGGTGTGACGGAATGCTAAGCTAGTTTGTGCTATGCACAACATGGGCCCGACCCAGCGGAATACCTTGTTGGTGCTTAACCGTACTTAACCTGCTTGATGTGTGGTGTGTTTTTGTGTATATGATCTTGTTACTCTTCTAGTGCGATCGTAACACGAGGAGTGCCATTAATTTGATCCATAATGGCAAATGGAGACCGGGACCCAGTAGATCAGTACCGATCATCCAGCGAATTAGCAAAATATCCAAAGTTTGACTCTCTTAGCACTGAGCCATCCCTGCCCAAAGGTAGATATAAAAAGTTTAATCATTCAACTGTAACGGGTGATTTTGACGCGTGGTGTATATCAGGAGTATTTCCCTTTTGCAGCGTTTGATCGGCATATTTCGAGTTTCGATTCAAATAACTTTGTACTCATATATTGCGGTTTGCGCATCGTTCACGCATTTTTCAATCTTCCGAATTTTGAAGTCCGCCGTCAACTGGTTTTGAAAGGAACGCTTCTAGCTTTCAACAAGTGCAGTCTTGAATTTTTATCTAAGGTCGTTTCGACAGGAAATTTTCCAATTTTAATAGATTTTCAAGTTGTTAAAGGAAGATTCAGCACGAGTGGGTGTGTTAGTGAATTTTCCCTGGGAGTTTTCCCTATTTTTCTGCCTTGTAGGAAGTTTCTCTTTCCGCCGATTAACATCTTTTGGTAAGCTAAACTAGGTTCTCATTCCAATTGTTCTTTTGCTAAGACAGTTGAATTTATTTAGGCGGTTATCCAGTAGTGGTTGTCCAGTAGTGGTTGTCCAGTAGCGGTTATCCATCGGACGAGTTGAGCATCCGTAAATATTTTCGAAGTTATACGACGTGGGAAATTCCATGGCGAAGGACAGTCCGTAGAGCAGGTGTGCGAATAGAAAGCCCAGTCAAGGTCTGTAGAAACTTTCATGCCGTGCCTGCGTTAGATTGATAAGTCCACGCAATCTTCAAGAACAAAACCAAAGACGAATATTATAACTCGTTTATTTGCGGATTCAGCTTTATATTAAATTATAAACAATACTCGACGAAAAACTTTATAATTAGTTAAATATTTTATTTGGGGGAAATTCTTGTTCAAATTATAGTAAAATAATTTGTATTCTGGAAACTTGTTAGATGGTCTGCAGTTTACGCGATTTGATTTCTGATTTAAGTATTCAATTTAAAAAGGGGGAATTCTGCGTGAGTTTTAATTTATCGGTGCGTTTATAGACCATTAATTTTTTTTTTGGTCATCTAATCTAGTTATTAAATATATGAGGCCTCAAATATATAGTAATGCTAGCCGGTAATTCGATACACAATTGATAGTAATTTTAGAAGTGAATTGATACTTCTTTGTTAAAAAATAAAAACCTGAGCTACGCATTATTGCTTTCACTGTCAATTTTGAGCTTGCTGTGTATTTATTTTTTCAAATCAGGGAAAATAACGTACTGTGGTCCGTTCAATAGTATTTATTATTAAATGTGATTGTATATACATACATATATAATTGGGGGTGTTCTTGATTTTTGGTTATGATGTTGATTATTCATACTGATACTTGTATTTGTATTGATCAATGAAATGGGTTGTTTGATCATTATATATTGGGATTTCTGTCAAAAATTGTGTTTTATTTTGTCTTGATCGATAAGATTAAAAATTACCAAACAAGGTAAGTTCACATCCAGGGAGGTTCCTGTTTACCGAAAGCTATCTTCAAGGAGAAAAGGGTTTTTTTTTAAACAGGTGGCGCCTAAGCTTACATCGAACCACCCCTTCTTCGACTGTAGTTAGTCGAACCCTTACCTTCGATACCTGGACCTTGTTTAGTATTTCGTTATTAGATATTTTGTGTGAGGAATTATTTTTGTTTCGCCGTTATACAACTAGGCGTCACACAACGGTTTGTAATGAAAAATAAGGATATCTCTAAAAATATCGATATTAAATATATAACAATTTTGAAAAACATCGTGAAGAATTAACGTGCAACAAAAATATAATAGGAGTAATATAGTACAGAGTGTTGAAGAAAATGCGAATGTGCTCTTTGAAATAAATTAAACTTGCGCTGGTGTAAAAAAACACCATGTACAATAAAATTAATAGTTGGTGGTTGTGTCGCTTTAGTATGTTACTTGACTACATACCTGCGAAATATGTATTCTTAATTAATTGTAATACTCAAGCGTCGAATTAATTTGTGAAACCTTGCACCAACCAAAATTTTCTCATTTTTGAGATAACACTCGGCAACGCCTTATCCAAAATCAAAAACCAGGATATCCCTGAAAAGCTAGTTTTACGTTGAATTCAAATATGTATAAATATACAGAGTATACTATTTAGAAAGTAATACCTCGAATATGCTCCGTTATAGGAGTCAACCTGCATATTTAGAAATATTGTTACAATGTGCGCATTTTCGCACTACAGCACTCAAAAAACGAAAAATTTCCAAACCTTATTAATAATGCCTATATTGGACTTTTACACAGAAAGGAGCAACCCCGTATATTACGTTTCCTCGTTTTGTCCTTGTTTAGTATATTGTTACGCCTACTGTAGCGCTCTTGTTCTTCTTCGTTATGTTACATTTTCGTAGCATGTGCTCGTGTTCGTATATTAAATAATTATTTTTAATAATACATATTTACTAACTTCAATTACATACGTTCTACGTTCTAATGGAAAATAAACGTTACAGCACCATTTCCAGCATAAACAATGATATACCTTATCTTACGCTAGTAAAACGCTATGTTTGTAGTTGGCTAAGGTTAGACTCCTAAACAAGCCTTCACTTACAGTTACAATGCAGACTGTTAAGTTAAAATTAATAATGGTCTACATAACCTCTAAGTAACTCTACAAAAGTGGTGGGAATAGCATTTGGCCGTAACTGTAGCGAACCGTAAATTTTTATATTCTAATATTCTTGAATACTCAGATTGGTTACTTCAATTAGTTGACAAACCGGCCACTGACATAACTGTACCCTAAAATTATATGTACTATATATATATATATATATTGTCATAAACGTTCAGGCCAAGGAAGTGGGCCCACGTTTACAGTGTCATTCTCTGACAAAGTTGATAAAAGGTCCACATTGGGACTGACATTATTAAATAAATTTTTTGATAATTGACACTGACAGATATATTTTATTTTGACAAATAAATTTAATTACTCAGAATTTTGAAAAAAATGTATGAAACCAAAGTTTATGATATTCTATACAACTTGCCAAAGACAAAACGCTAGCTAAAAAATTTAGTCGAAGAGCTTAGAGACTAATCTCTTTGGAGTCGGTTCACTATTAAAGGTAACTTAATGATTCGTATGTAAATAAACAATATGTGTAATTACCAGCTCAAACAAGGATTACTACACTGGAAACAATTCCTTCGCCCTGCTACAGCTGACCTAAATATATCCAAGATAACAATAAACATACAAGGTACCTTCTGCAGCTTTTCAGAGGTTCTCTGGCGCTCCGTACTCCAATCTCTCCTTCAAATTTTAAAACAGGATACTCCAGATAATTTGTTTATTAAAAAGACATTTTCATTCACAAAAAGGTTTACTTGTCATGTAGTTTTTCTAATTTTACAGTTCTTCTAAATGCTTTAAATTCTAAAAGTATTTTTCTTTCAGATTTTCAAAAATTACAACTTTTTCAATTATTTTTATACCAATATCAATAACAAAAACAACAGCTAAAATTACCAAGGAAAATTGTAACACCAGGATACTAGTTTTTAAAATAAATAAATTATAACTTTGTCAAATATAAAAACATTTTGATATTAATATAATTTTTTATAAGCACGACGAAAAACCAAATAAAAACCAAGT
>JABXWE010103685.1:0-11064 GCA_014611495.1 Limonius californicus | reverse complement strand
TTTTCAGCAAAATTAGATACATTAATAACTATTAATTGTTTAGAATGTAGTTTGTAGCAAACAATTATTTATAATAAAACTGAAGGGGAATCTTTTCTCATCAGTATCTGCTTCACTAAAACTATATTTTTGTTGCTAATATTCAATATATTGATGCTATATTACTTTTATTTCCAATAATAAACAATAAGCTATGCTACAACAAAGAAAACAACTTGCAGGAATTTTTACATTAAAACTCACAATTTCCTTCAGCTCCTTAAACATTACAATATGTGTATTCTTAGTCTACACTTACTTTGTAACATATTTTCCTCTGTAACACCAACAGTGATCTTGTCTGAAGACCTTAAAGCAGCCTCACTTAATAAAACTTTATGAGCTAGATGTAGTCTGTCAAATGTGCCTCGCACAACAGCATGCTTGTATGCTTTCTGGTGCGTCTTCTCACTCACCGAGAATTCATCAGATGTATTATTGTTGATAGTCACAACACTGTATTCCTTAGCAATATTTTTTATTCTAGTTCGTAAAAATTCATGTGTCTCATTTTGATTATAGATTTTATCCAAAATTACTAATTCAATTTGTTTGTCGGTGTGCAATTTTGTTATGTTTTTGTATTTCAATGCTGATAAAAGAACTCGGACATCTAAATCTGGACAATGAATTGCAACCTTAAAGAAAAAAAAACTGTTATACAAAATGAATGAATTAATTAATTCTCTTAATCTAAGCTCTGAACATTTCTTAGATAGTAGGTCTCATGTTTACTAATATTTAAAAGAAAAGTAATACCAGTGAAACAGGTACCTACTAGTAGTATTTGCTTTATAATAGTATTATAATGAGAGACTATTAGGGCCGGATTTAAGAGTATGCCGCCTATAGGCTAAAGTCCATTTGCCGCCCCCTCTATAGTTCATATTTGCTTAATACATTTGTTTTATACAACAAAAGGATAGAGTTCATTGATGTTTTCATCTTTTTTAAACATAAAGTTCATTTAGTTTAGATAAAACTACAATTTTAATGGTTTACAAAATAAATTATATAATCAAATTAGTTATCTACTTGTTTTTTTTACTTACTTCTTTTAAGATTCGTTAAAAAATGAAATGGGTTTCGAACTTAATTAATTTGTTCTTGGAGATCAGTGATCACTATTTTAAACATTTCATATTTTAATGCTAATGACTATCTTTTGCTTAATTGAAGAACTGTGTTCAATTTGAATTAAGTTGTCCTACACGGTGAAATGAAATTACACAAAATGTAGTTAATTACTGGTTTATTTGTTGAAAAATATACAAACTTCTCTAAAACAACTCACCCCACGTAATCTTCATGTTCAAATTTACATAACTTTCTTACGAGAGTTCTTAATGGCAAAATCGATAATAATGTCCTCATGTGGAAGTGTTTTTGTTGTATTTGCCTCAATACAAAGTAATGAAAGTGAGTTTAACCGTATTTTGGAAATACTAGTTCGCAGATAGTTCTTAACTCTTCTAAGGCAGAAAAAACTGCGTTCTCCTGCGCAATTTGTAGCAGGTATGCACAAACTTATCCTTACAGCAATGTCCAAATTGGGGTAAACATCTTGTAAGGAATTACACCTCAGAAATTTAGAAATTCCTTCCAACGATTTATCAGATAGGTGATCAATACCCATAGCACAGTGCTTTTGAAAGTGGATGCACGCTTCAGTGAAATCCGAATCCAAATCATTTGTGTAGACGTGGTAAAGGTTGGTGGCCTTTTTCCTCAGTTCCTCTTCCATATCTGTATTTTTATCACACAACTGAGTTAAGAAGTAGAATCGGTGTTGAAACTCGTCATAGGCCATTTTTCTTTTCTTGAATTCACAAACAAAAGAGTCTATAATTGGTAAAAACGTGTTTATTTTAAGGTCATCCCTGCCAGTAAGATTAACTTCTCCACTTCGGTCTTCGTCAGGCCAAACTTTTCTTTTTGACTGTCTTTTATTGTCTTTTTCATAAGATGTAATTTTGGCTATATCCATGGCCAATTTCTCAAAGTATTCAAAGTAGTTTCTCTGTTCCGTAAAATATTCTTCAAGAGAGCCATACAAATTTCTGACCAAGAAAACATCCACAGTTCCACTTTGCTAACTTTATGGATTCTGTGAAATACGGTGCTCCAGAAACACACCATAAACGCAGTCTCAAAACGTTCCAATCTTCGAAGTATTCCTCGGGATTCACATCTAGTCGTTGCTTTTTCTGTTGTGTCATTTGAAATTCTTGTCAGAGCAATGTACACTTCTTCCCAAGACTCGTAAACTTTGGCACGCGTCATCTCTTTGCTGACCATCGAGTAGGACACACTTTTTTAATTGTCTTCTTATTCTGATAAGATTCTTCCATAACGCTTGTTAGGCATTCCCATCGCTTTGTAGAGCACGTAAAAAATACATATATTTCATGGAGCAACATGAAAAATGTGCACGCTTCTTCACAAAATTCTGCAGCAGATGATCCAACAAGATTTAGGGAGTGTGCCGCACACGGGTTGAATAAAGCTAAAGGAGTTTTTTTTATTTTTGCTTGCAGACCATTAGAAAGTAGGCTATGTAGGACTAAAACATATTTTTAAGTAACATGTATTCTTAAATTCGTACGGAAAATATTATTAAAGTCTGAAATACTTCATTTTAACTTTTGAATAAATTGCCAAACTGCCGCCCCTGAAAATTTGCCGCTCTAGGCTGCAGCCTACTTAGCCTATTTAGAAATACGGCCCTGGAGACTAAATAATGATTTTAAATTTGAACAAATTGATTACAGACTTAAAATATTTAGATTAGATCCCATACTACATACACTACAGGGGAATTCTCACACATACTTTTTAAGACCAATTATAATAGATTTGTAATTTATAATGTACACAGCGTTTCAACTTATTGTATTTCATGTGTAGTTTGTATTTTCATACAGTAGTACATTTATGTGTAATTACAGTAGTAAATAGAATGTAGCTCATGAAATGGAAATATGCTACGCTGCTATGACAGGCATTATGACAGTGCGTATAACTTCACGAGAGTGCAATTTGGGTTGATTGGATTTTGCAGTTAATCTTTCTATTACAACACATAGAGCCGAATGTGTTACTGTTGACAAGATTACAAAATACAAATGGATTATATATATGTTCCGCTAGGTAGCCTAATTAATAATACTGTTTTAGTACTTACTTGTGAATAAATTCCCCATACTAGTTTGCTATAACTAGCGCACGACGTGAATAAATTGGAATGAAAGGATAAGGGTTCGTTTAATGTCGACAACAGTTGTATGTAAAGCGTATTTTTAATTTTTTCTTGGGCGCTAGACAAGATTCTACCAATACGTTTTGGTTTTGACACTACTAAGAGACATGTTTTCGCCAACATAATGACTTTTGTACGGAGAATTTAATAAAACCATAATTTATATTGCCGAAAAAAAAATAGGTTATGTTTCGTAGTAATACACTTGAACTACCATGAAGTAGACTGTATGAACGTATCAAATTGTTTAAATGATTAACTTATACTTATTTCACATTATTAATTATCATTAAAATACAAATAACCTAAAATAAAGTAGTTTAATAGAAAAGTAAGAATATAAAAATTATCATGAAGTGGGCACATAAATGTGTCAACAGGGGCGGACTTTGGTTTAGTCCTAGACTTTAGGACATCGTTTTTCAAACTATGGTACATACATATGTATGTACCACTAATGGTATGTTACGTTATTTTTGGTGGTACAATTTTGACACAAAATATTTAAACAAATGTTCAGAAAAATGTATTTTAATATTGTAACTAGTACTGTTCCAAGAATTTAGCTTGGCGAATCGAATAAAACGAACAAATAAATTTTATTGCAGTTTTATGTGAATTTTCAGAAACAAAGTCTCATTGGCTTGTCGTAAAGGTTTTAATATTTATTTTGAAACAGTATTTTTGTATGTTACAAAACTATAATAAATGTGGCATCCGGCCCTAAGCAGGCTGTCCCGCCCGAAACAAGGGGCAGATCGCAATCACCCAGCGGCCAGTGAAGACGCACGATCTTACAGTCTTATTGTTCCCGTTTTGAAATCAGTTTAGTTAATATTATTAATAAAGCCAGAGTGTTCCATTTATTGTTATTTAGTTCTTTGAACCCGATTCCGCATAAACAAACTAGGGGAGATCGGGGCTGATTGGCACCAGGAGCGAATCTAAATACTTTTATTCATAAAAACTTAAGATATTACATGATATTTTTCCTATTGTCTAACTTAATCTATTATATGGGCGAGCCATTCTAGGATTTGGTCCTCTTCAGCTCAGGGCATCCCTCCTTCTAGTCACTAGAATCTAGTGGGTCCTTGCTTCGATTTGTGGTAGTGGAGACTGAGATTTTGCTTCCTTCGGTTGGTTTCCTACTGGGGTGGCTGGTTGGATCTTCCTTCGGTGGTGTCATTTATGGTATCTGGAAAATAATTAAAAGAAATTTAGTGTTGCCTGTAATATTTTGGGTGTTCACAATGCTCATACCATTGAGAGAGGGGTAGCTTCAACAAGCTCGAGGAGGTCGTCTCGATGCCACCTGACTAAGGATGATAAACGAAATAGGACAACTGACGCCGGACAACATACTACAGGAGATGCTGGATGGACCAGAAAAATGGAATATTATAGAGACTGCTCTTGTGGAAATATTGAAAATGAAAGAGCAGGAGAAACGAAGGAGATAAGAGGACTGAGATGCAATGTCGAAAGATGGTTTCCGGGGCAGCATACGAAAAGGGGGGGTTTAGTTATTAGGCGACTGGGTCTCCTTCCCAATTGAATCCGACACACCCAGAATATCTGTGTGTCTTTAAAAATTTCCCTTCATTCACTTAAGAAAAAAAAAGATAGTAGATAATTTTGCAAGTAAATATAAATTTGTTCAAGTTGATTGAAGCGTTATCTGTCTGGGGTCAACAAAGGCCAGGAATGATGTTACCAGAAAATAGTTAATTCTTATATATAAATAGAATTTTGTGTGATATCTACATCTATATTAAATATTCAATTTAACTTTTCGCATTGACAGTGCTTTCTGGCAAAATGGACAGGACTTGTTATATTCTCCAATTAATGCTCCGTTAATTATGCTCGAGGGATTTCAGCATTAAATTCGGTACCATATTCGATAATACCCAGATCGATAGTTCGCTGGGATCGTTTATGCAATATTCGATAAGTAGGAACATGCGTTTAAAAAGCATTTTGACTTTATAGATAACCTGGATTTCTGCTAGGTTCTGTGGGCTCTTTAAACAGGAATATCTTCTCAGGAAATTGGTCCAACTGTAAAGTGTTGTGTTTGTTACTTGCAAAACAACTTTATTCTCAAATAATACATACATAAATGTTTATAACACGATGAGCCGTTATTAACGTGTTTATATTCGTCATGGCTGTCCAGAAGTGTCAACTTCGTCTTTCCTTTTCCCCCAGCCCTCATAGGATAAACTACATAAATAATTGTAATTCTTATACACCGTTATAAGTAACCGATTAGAGTATGGTACTTACTGTACGGGGATTATTTGCAATAAACTACGAAATAGATGTGTCCATGATGATGATGATATTTTGCGAAGAGATTACACATTGAGATTTGTTGAAAGTACTACAATGTGATGTCTGTACCTACCGTATCAAGGCTGCCAATGCACAAATCTGATTTTACCCACCTGTATAACGAAATTCCCCAAAATCCCAGAAAATTAGCCGCGAAATTCAAAAACCTTCATAGAAAAAAAAAAGAATAAAAAAATTGGCAATTAAACATTCTTTATTTATTTTTACTCCAAATATTACAGTTTAACATTTTTTTATTTGGTTCAAATGATAAGAGACCCTTACATTTTTTAATACCCTGCTTACTATACAGTGCTTCCCGAAAGTAACGGATAAATTCTACAAAATCGTTGAGAAAAATATTTCAAAAAAATGCTCGGGCACGTCGATTTTTATTTTAAAATTATCATTTAGAGATGTAATTTTTAACCCCCCCCCCATCCCTCAACCCCTAAGCGCTAGCAATTCCAACTTTAAAAATTCAAATAGCAGAGTATCTTTTCTGATACCTCATCTGATAGCTTTCTTTATGTTGAATACAATAAAAGAAAGGTTTTCAAAATCGATTGATAAATAACGGAGATATTTACCAAAATGTATTCAAATGAAAGTGCCAATATTCGAGCAGGCGTTGATACGGCTCTAGCAATGAGTGGTAAAAACAATTGACGTTTATCGTTCTCAGTACATTTTAATGTTTTAATGTTTTAAGTGTTTATGTTGTATTTTTAAGTTTGGATGAAAAATTTTTTTTAATTTTGATGAGAAAATGTCTTAATTTCTCAAAACCCATCGCAATGTTTACAGGACGTACTGAGAACATAAACTTCAATTGTTTTTAGAAAGGGTACTTTGCTATTTGAATTTTTAAAGTTGGAGTTGCTAGCGCTTAAGGGTTGACGGGTGGGGGCTGAAAATTACATCTCTAAATGATAATTTAAGAATAAAAATCGACGTGTCCGAGCATTTGTTTGAAATATTTTTCTCAACAATTTTATACTTTCGAGAAGCACTGTATATTAAGGATGCTATAGTTGCAGTATATTGGGACGATATGCCCGCCAATCTAAAAAATTTAGAAGAATAAAATGAATTTTATGTACGTTCACACGGGTACAGCTGCACAACAAACAATGATAAAACGGTTTATGGCGTTTACGCAAACTTGCTATCGCTCGAATGTTAAATGTTATGTTACCAAAGACAAATACTTTAATATATTAATACAGAAAACTCATATAAGTTTAGCATGATCAAATGTGGGACATTGATAGTGGCGTCATCTAAGCAGTTCGGTGGGCAAGTTCAGTAAATTTGGATAATAAATTTACAAATTACTGTTGTAATACTTCTCGAATGCTTCAATCGGCTTATGAGAGAAGTATCCAACGGGTAGCTCAGAAAGCCAAGGGTTCGTCGTAATACTGTAACAAGTTTTATGAAGACAAGATAATTATATATATATTTATTACCTATTTGTACAGCACTAAATAAATGAATGTATTCCAAACTAAAACTAATGGTAATAATATAAAGTATAATACAAAAATAAAATGCGACTCGAACTGTATATAAAATAACTAAAAATGAATTCGGATAGGTTGGTACGTCCTCGGGTGGCCAACCTGCGGAGGGCGGAGCTATACAGCTTTGACTACGGGCAGCGCTGCTTACTTAAAAATGGCTGTCCGTGTTTTACTGGGAAAATCTAAATTGGAACAGAATAAAAGTAATTATTTCAGTGGTCGTGACTCTATTAACGGTCTTATAGTGTAACTCGCATCTACTGGTCGATTAGAGTTGATCTGTACCTAAATAAGCTGGAATAAAACGGTAAGTATATACTTTATTTACATTCGAGGTCGATCGCCGGGTAACCTAAATTATTAAATTCGTTGAACGAAATAAGTTCCTTTCTGTAATCGGATACTCGGGTCAAACGGAACACTACCTAAATGCTGTGAACAAATTATTTAGTGTCTTAAGCTGAAAATCAGAACAAGTATTATTTTCTGGTTAAACACCTGTTGACCTACATTTTAAAATAGTTTCCTAGAGTACGTTTCTCCGTAAAAACAGGTTACTCCACGGTCGGTACACCACCTAAGCTAAAGAAATAAAGTAATTTTAATTATTTAGTTTCGGGGCGATGATTCTGGGTTTGGTAGTTGATTAGTGCAAGACTGGAAAAAGGAAAAGTAAGAGGAAAACCTCCCACTTTAGATTATATTTAACGTGTCTGGGTTTTGTAAGGCAAGCTTTAACAAATTAGGATTTAGTTGAAAGGAAAAATAAGAGGAAAACCTCCTACTTTAGGTTATTCAAATAGGTCTGGAAATCTGCGAGGTACAACCTCTCAGATGGGTTGAAAACAGGATTTATGAGGAAGTCCTCACAAATTAAATGAACGGTTGTGGATAGGACAAATTATGAGACTTCTCACAATTTAAGGCTCTGGGAAATTCTGGCTGGTTCTCTAGGAGAGTTCTAGGAAGAAGGCTCGGATGTTCTCAGAAGAGAGAATTGCTTTAAACTCGTTGGAGCGGCTCCATTTATACCCCGGTCCACTGGGAAATCCGCGCTCGGTAAACCTCGTTCAGCATCTGAAAACGTGGGGGAACATAATCGACTCCGTACTCAAAGCGCCATCAGCGCGTCGTTCCCGAAGCTTCCTACATATAATTTTTATAAACAAAATTTTCGACTTGTAGGCCTGGAAGTTCGTTACACACCTCCCTCCCTTCGGGGAAGTCGAGTCCTGTGGAGGAAAATTGAAATAACTGACCTGGAGGACAAGTTCTGACTACTAACAGGATCAACCAGGGATGGATGATGTTGCTGGCCCACCTCTATTCGACATCTGGAGTGGTGTTATCTTCATGTGCAGGTTTGATATCTTTAACATGCACACGTCCAATAACCTTGTTATTTGCTGGATTCTTTAACTGGATGATAACAGGTGAAAAGACCTTCGAAATCACATATGGTCCGGAAAATTTTGGGGAAAGTTTTGCCATCACACCACGGGCTGCATCAGACAACACATGTTCTCTTTTGAATACTTGTTGACCTACCTGGGGGCGGTACGCTCGACGGCGGAGGTTATAGTGATGACTCTGGTGAGTAAATGCTTTTGCTAAATTATCCTTGGCTATTTTCATAATGTCCTGTAGTTTCAGCAGCTGAAGATGATACTCATTGTGGTTTTGAGCTTCTTCGGGAACAGGGTCATCTTCGGCACGGATAGCCTGGGGCTGGAGAACTTCTCTGCCGTAGTTTAGCAAGCAGGGAGTGAATCCTGTAGATTCATGTTTCGCTGTGTTCAGGGCGAATTGGATTTCGGGCAGCAGTGCGTCCCACTGTTTCTGGTTTTCTCTTGCGGTTTGTGCCAGCATGGTTCCTATGACTTTATTCATCCTCTCTACGGGATTTGCCTGCGGAGTGTAAGGTGGGGTAAGTCGATGTTGGATCCCGAACGCTTCTGTCATACTCTGAAACAGTTTATTGACGTAGGGAGTACCATTATCGGAAACTACCACTTTTGGGGTGCCCCATCTGTAGATAATTTTCTCCTTGAAGGCTTGGAGGACTGTTTTGGCTGTAGCTTTCCTTAATGGCTGGATTTCTACCCATTTGGTGAACCTGTCTTGGAAAACCACAACATATACATTATTCTTGGAGGACCTGGTTAATGGACCTATGATATCTGTGCTAACTACTTCCCACGGACCTTCGACACGAGACCAGAACATTTTCCCGGCTGGTTGTTGTTGAGACACTTTAAATTCTTGGCACGTTTGACATGAACGTACATACCTGGAAATTTGTCGGTACATCCCCGGCCAATAGTAGTTTTGAGAGACTCTGGATATAGTCTTCGCAACTCCAAGGTGTCCAGCTGCGGGAGAATCGTGAGACTCTTGCAGGATTGCGTGACGCCGCGGTTTCGGTACACACAACCTCCATCTTGAGTGAAATCCTTCCGTAAGTGCTGAATTAGTATCTGGAAAACATTTATAAAGCTGGTCCTGGTGAATTTTAAATGTGTCGTATTTTTCAGGCTCCTGTTTAACCTTTCGCAACATCCTCTGGTACCAGTCTTCTTCGTTAGGATGTGGCGTGGTTATGGCGGAGATTTCAGGGGTACTTTGCACTACATCTTCCTGGGAACGGGATAACGCGTCGGCGACGTTGTTCATGGCCCCTTTACGATACATAATTTCAAAATCGTAGTGCTGTAGCTCTAAAGCCCATCGAGCTAGTCTGGCGGAGGGTTTTGTCATTGTTTGGAGCCATTTCAGGCTGCGCTGATCGCTGACGACTGTGAAATGATACCCTTCTAGGTATCCCTTAAATTTTTGGATCGCCCAGACGACAGCCAGGCATTCTAATTCAACTACAGAGTAGTTCTTTTCAGCTGGAAGTAAAGTACGGCTAGCATAAGCAATTACCTTCTCGCTTCCTTCTTGTATCTGGGTTAATACGGCGCCTAGTCCTGTCAAACTTGCGTCTGTTTGAAGCACAAATGGTATAGAAAAATCTGGGCACACCAGTATTGGAGCAGAGGTGAGTGCATGTTTTAAAGTTTCAAAGGCACTTTGTTGCTTCTCAGTCCATTTGAAACGGATATTCTTCTTTAACAGCTCAGTCATGGGTGCTGCTAATTGAGAAAACTGAGGAATAAACCTGCGGTACCATGAAGCCATGCCTAGGAACCGTCGAATTGCTCTAGGATTCTTGGGAGCAGGCATGTCCTTGATGGCTTCTACCTTTTCTGGATCGGTCTTGATCCCATGTTTGTTGACCACATGTCCCAGGTATTTAAGTTCGGACTTGCAGAAGATACATTTCTCTGGTTGAAGCTGAAGTCCATTGGAGCGTAGACGGGCGAAAACCTCTTTCAGGTTGTCGAGATGCTCTTCAAAAGTCTTCCCGATGATTATAATATCATCCAGGTAGCAGAAAGCTCTAGGCTCTAGCTCTGGACCTATAATACTATCCAAAAATCTCTGGAATGTTGCAGCAGCGGCATGCAAACCGAAAGGCATCACTTTAAATTGGAATAATCCACGGCCTGGAACTGTAAATGCTGTAACAGGTTTACTTGCCTCGGTCAAAGGAACTTGCCAGTAGCCATGTTTTAAGTCGAGGGTGCTGATGTATCTTGCTCCTTGAAGTTTATTTAAAATATTCTGGATAAAAGGCAGGGGGTAAGCGTCCGTTTTGGTAACCTGATTTACCTTGCGAAAATCTATACAAAACCTGTACTTTCCTGTTGATTTACGAACGAGGACAACTGGTGAACTCCAAGGACTAGATGAAGGTTCAATTACTCCATCTTTAAGCATCTTGTCCACTTCTTCATTAATTATAGACTGCATGGCTGGATTCCTGGGGTAATACCGCTGTTTAATAGGTTCGGTGTC
>JABXWE010103684.1:0-12903 GCA_014611495.1 Limonius californicus | reverse complement strand
CTACAGAGTAGTTCTTTTCAGCTGGAAGTAAAGTACGGCTAGCATAAGCAATTACCTTCTCGCTTCCTTCTTGTGTCTGGGTTAATACGGCCCCTAGTCCTGTCAAACTTGCGTCAGTTTGAAGCACGAATGGTATAGAAAAGTCTGGGCACACGAGGATTGGAGCAGAGGTGAGTGCATGTTTTAAAGTTTCAAAGGCACTTTGTTGCTTCTCAGTCCATTTGAAACGGATATTTTTCTTTAACAGCTCAGTCATGGGTGCTGCTAATTGAGAAAACTGGGGAATAAACCTTCGATACCATGAAGCCATGCCTAGGAACCGTCGAATTGCCCTGGGATTCTTGGGAGCAGGCATGTCCTTGATGGCTTCTACCTTTTCTGGATCGGTCTTGATCCCATGTTTGTTGACCACATGTCCCAGGTATTTAAGTTCGGACTTGCAGAAGATACATTTCTCTGGTTGAAGCTGAAGTCCATTGGAGCGTAGACGGACGAAAACGTCTTTCCGGTTGTCGAGATGCTCTTCAAAAGTCTTCCCGATGATTATAATATCATCTAGGTAGCAGAAAGCTCTGGGCTCTAGCTCTGGACCTATAATACCATCCAAAAATCTCTGGAATGTTGCAGCAGCGGCATGTAAACCGAAAGGCATTACTTTAAATTGAAATAATCCAGGGCCTGGAACTGTAAATGCTGTAACAGGTTTACTTGCCTCGGTCAAAGGAACTTGCCAGTAGCCATGCTTTAAGTCGAGGGTGATGATGTATCTTGCTCCTTGAAGTTTATTTAAAATATTCTGGATAAAAGGCAGGGGGTAAGCGTCAGTTTTGGTAACCTGATTTACCTTGCGAAAATCTATACAAAACCTGTACTTTCCTGTTGATTTACGAACGAGGACAACTGGTGAACTCCAAGGACTAGATGAAGGTTCAATTACTCCATCCTTAAGCATCTTGTCCACTTCTTCATTAATTATGGACTGCATGGCTGGATTCCTGGGGTAATACCGCTGTTTAATAGGTTCGGTGTCTTCTTTTAATCTTATATTATGCGAAACTTTGCTGGTTGGACCATGAATATCCTGAAATTTATTTAATTCGGTTTCCAGGAAGGCATTCAGGACTTCTAATTGTTCACTGGATACTGGCTGAAGTCCTCCCAGTCCTCTGGGATAGGCTCTCTGATGGAGTTCTACAGGCACTCCCTGGATAATGACCTGGTGATCAATGGGTATGAGGATAGCCTGCGTTGCCTGGAGGAAGTCCATCCCTAAAATGGCATCTACGCTGAGATTAGAGACATAATTCCACCTCCATGAAAAAGTTCCCTGGCCCCAGTCGGCTGGAAAGGTGTAGGTCCCCTCAGTGTCGATGATGCTCCCATCTGCTAACTGTACTCCGTTTTGGGGCCGTTTCTGGTTCGGTACTCCTATTTGACTCAGAATTCCATGGACTCGGTCTCCAACATACGACTCGGCGGCTCCGGAATCTAGCAGGGCATCAAAGGTTTGGTCGCCGATCTTCAGGGTCGATTTTGAGCGGGTTCTGGGATCCTTGCGACGCTGACTGGTCTAGCTGGGACAGGCGGACTAATCATCCTCACTTTCTTGGGTTGGTAAGCTGTTTCCGATACATAGGCCTGTGCTGGGGCAGGTGGTGGACGGAACGCTTCCGTAGCACTCTGAAGAGCCTCGTATTCACATGTAAGTTGGATTAGTTCAGGTAAACGCTGGAAATCTGTTCTACGTATGTAAAGTTTATACTCGGGCCTTAAATTTTCGTATATTCTTTCCAGCTGCTGGTCGCTGGAGAGTTTTCCCAGTCGTCGCATCAAAGTTTGGATTGCCGTGATGTACTCAACTGCTAGTTCCTTCTGCCCTTGTGTGCGTGCCCGGATCTCCTCTTCTAGGCGGAAATGAAACCTTGGAGGCAGGTACTGATTGTGGAAATCGCATTCGAAGTCGGCCCAGGATTTCCAATGATCTCTGTTGTTTCTATACCAGAGAAGCACTTTGTCTTTAAATAGTTCTGGTAAGGTGTGTAAAAGGTCTACTTCAGAGAAGTTGTAACATTCCCTTAATTCTGAAATTCTTTCCAGAAAAGAAATGGGGTCGCTGTTACCGTCGAATCTGACTCCCCATTTACGCACATTGCCGCACATCTGGGCCCTTGTGGTGGACACCTGGTGAAGACGGCTCATGGGTAGATAGCCCCTATCTTCAGCTGGACTGCCTATGTCCAGGAGGTCTGCAGCTGTGTCTCCTATCTTCTCTTCCTCGGCTGGACTGACTGATAATTGTTTTATGGCTCCAGTCGTGGGTCGTGTAACTGGGTCTGGGGTTTGGCCTTTCATGAAGGAAACTAACCTTTTTCGCATTTCCTCCATGGTTCCACCTGTTTCTAGACGGTTTTTCCGGAGTTCTTTGGCCTATTCGTCTTTATTGAGCTTGTAGATGTGACTGACGCGGACATCTGGGCTCGATTCCATAGCTTCGGCGCCACCTGGCATGATGGAGCTGCAATAGACGTTTTCTGCGGGTTTTCAGGTGTTGATCTGCTGGGTTCGGGTTGTTTCGGTGCTGGTTTCGGGTGTTTAGCACTGGATGCTGGTCTGGTCTTCAATTTTCAGGTCCTTGGACTCGGGCGCCATGTAATGCTTTTCAAATGCTTCAATCGGCTTATGAGAGAAGCATTCAACGGGTAGCTCAGAAAGCCACGGGTTCCTCGTGATACTGTAACAAGCTTTATGAAGACAAGATAATTATATATACATTTATTTCCTATTTATACAATACTAAATAAGTGAATGTATTTCAAACTAAAACTAATTGTAATAATATAAAATGTAATACAAAATAAAATTCGACTTGAACTGTATATAAAATAACTAAAATGAATTCGGTTAGGTCGGTACGTTCTCGGGTAGCCAACCTGCGGAGGGTGTAGCTATGCGGTTTGATTGCGAGCAGCGCTGTTGACTTAAAAATGGCTGTCCGTGATTTACTGGGAAAGTCTAAATTTGAACAGAATAAAAGTGATTATTTCAGTGGCCGTGACTCTATTAACGTTCTTATAGTTTAACTCGCATCCACGGATCGGCTAGAGTTGATCTGTACCTAATTAAGCCGGAATAAAACGGTAAGTATAGGCTTTATTTATATTCGAGGACCGGGAGACCTAAATTTTTAAATTCGTTGAACGGAATACGTTCCTTTCTGTAATCGGATCGTTGGGCCAGCCGGAACACCACCTAAATGCTGTGAACAAATTATTTAGTATATTAAGCTGAAAGTCAAATTAAGTACTATTTTCTAGGTCAAACACCTGTTGACCTAAATTTTAAAATAGTTTTCTGGAGTACGTTTCTTCGTAAAAAGAAAAACAGGTTACTCCACGATCCTAAGCTAAAGAAATAAAGTAATTTTAATTATATAGTTTCGAGGCAATGATTCTGGGTTCGGTAGTTGATTAGGGCAAGACTGGAAAAAGGAAAGTGTGAGGAAAACCTCCCACTTTATATTTAACGGGTCTGGATTTTGCGAGGCAAGCTTTTACAAATTAGGGTGAGGTTAGTAGAAGGGAAAAGTGTGAGGGAAAACCTCCCACTTCAGGTTATTTGAATAGGTCTGGAAATTTGCGAGGCACTACCTCTCAAATTGGTTGAAAACAGGATTTGCGAGGAAATCCTCCCAAATTAAATGAACGGTTGTGGATAGGATAAATTATGAGACTTCTCACAGTTTAAGGCTCTAGGAAATTCTGGAAAATATTCTGGCTGGTTCTCTAGGAGAGTTCTAGAAAGAAGGCTCGGATGTTCTCAGAAGAGAATTGCCCCAAATTCGTTGGAGCGGCTCCATTTATACCCAGTCCGCTGGAAAATCCGCGCTCGGTAAACCTCGTTCAGCATCTGAAAACGTGGGGGAACATAATCGACTCCGTACTTAAAGCGCCACCAGCGTCTTTTCGAAACCTCCTACATACAATTTTTATAAACAAAATTTTCGACTTGTAGACCTGGAAGTTCGTTACAATTTCTAGCTCAATACACGTCGAGATTCTTCGTTTTCCATATAAAACTGTACTAATTGCTTGCATTTAGTGGTTTTCTATAGCGGAAATCACGTTATACGTTTGCACTTTATAAGCATCAAAAAACGCATTGTTAGTAGTTTAATGTTGTTTCTAGCTCAATACACGTCGAGATTCTTCGTTTTACATATAAAACTGTACTAATTGCTTGCATTTAGTGGTTTTCTTTAGCGGAAATCACATTATACTATTGCAATTTATAAGCATCAAAAAACGCATTATTAGCAGTTTATAAGCAAAAAAAGCACATTATTAGTAGTTTAATGATATTTCTAGTTCAATACACGCCGAGATTCTTCGTTTTCCATATAAAACTGAACTAATTGCTTGCGTTTGGAGGTTTTCTATAGCGGAAATAACGTCATATTATTGCAATTTATACGCATCAAAAACGCATTCTTGGCGGTTTATAAGAACAAAAAACAGATTATTTTAGTGGCTTTCTATAGGGGATATCACGTTATATTATTGCAATTGATAAGAATCAAAAACACATTATAAGCAGTTTATAAGCACAAAAAAACACATTATTAGTAGTTTAATGCTATTTCTAGCTCAATACACGTCGAGATTCTTCGTTTTCCATATAAAACTGTACTAATTGCTTGCATTTAGTGGTTTTCTATAGCGGAAATCACGTTATGCTATTGCACTTTATAACCATCAAAGAACGCATTATTAGTAGTTTAATGTTATTTCTAGCTCAATACGCGTCGGGATTCTTCGTTTTCCATGTAAAACTGTACTAATTACTTGTATTTAGTGGTTTTCTTTAGCGGAAATCACAGTATACTATTGCAATTTATAAGCATCAAAACACGCATTATTAGCAGTTTATAAGCACAAAAAGCACATTATTAGTAGTTTAATGATATTTCTAGTTCAATGCACGTCGAGATTCTTCGTTTTCCATATGAAACTGAACTAATTGCTTGCATTTAGTGGTTTTCTATAGCGGAAGTCACGTTATACAATTGCACTTTATAAGCATCAAAAAACGCATTATTAGTAGTGTAATGTTATTTCTAGCTCAATACACGTCGAGATTCTTCGTTTTCCATATAAAACTGTACTAATTGCTTGTATTTAGTGGTTTTGTATTGCGGAAATCATGTTACACTATTGTAATTTGTAAGCATCAAAAATCGCATTAGTAGCAGCTTAATGTTATTTCTAGCTCAATACACGTCGATATTTTTCGTTTTCCATGTAAAACTGTACTAATTGCTCGTATTTTGTGGTTTTCTATAGCGGAAATCACGTTATACTATTGTAATTTATAAGCATCAAAAAACGCATTATTAGTAGTTTAATGTTATTTCTAGCTCAATACACGTCGAGATTCTTCGTTTTCCATATAAAACTGTACTAATTGCTTGTATTTAGTGGTTTTGTATTGCGGAAATCACGTTACACTATTGTAATTTGTAAGCATCAAAAATCGCATTAGTAGCAGCTTAATGTTATTTCTAGCTCAATACACGTCGATATTCTCCGTTTTCCATGTAAAACTGTACTAATTGCTTGTATTTAGTGGTTTTCTATAGCGGAAATCACGTTATACTATTGTAATTTATAAGCATCAAAAAACGCATTATTAGTAGTTTAATGTTGTTTCTAGCTCAATACACGTCGAGATCCTTCGTTTTCCATATAAAACTGTACTAATTGCTTGTATTTAGTGGTTTTCTATAGCGGAAATCACGTTATACTATTGTAATTTATAAGCATCAAAAAACGCATTATTAGTAGTTTAATGTTGTTTCTAGCTCAATACACGTCGAGATTCTTCGTTTTCCATATAAAACTGTACTGATTGCTTGTATTTAGTGGTTTTCTATAGCGGAAATCACGTTATACTATTGTAATTTATAAGCATCAAAAAACGCATTATTAGTAGTTTAATGGTATTTCTAGCTCAATACACGTCGAGATTCTTCGTTTTCCATATAAAACAGTACTAATTGCTTGTATTTAGTGGTTTTCTATAGGGGAAATCACGTTATACTATTGTAAATTATAAGCATCAAAAAACGCATTATTAGCTGTTTAATGTTATTTCTAGCTCAATACACGTCGAGATTCTTCGTTTTCCAAATAAAACTGTACTAATTGCCTGTATTTAGTGGTTTTCTATAGGAGAAGTCACGTTATACTATTGTAATTTATAAGCATCAAAAAACGCATTATTAGTAGTTTAATGTTATTTCTAGCTCAATACACGTCGAGATTCTTCGTTTTCCATATAAAACTGTACTAATTGCTTGTATTTAGTGGTTTTCTATAGCGGAAATCACGTTATACTATTGTAATTTATAAGCATCAAAAAACGCATTATTAGTAGTTTAATGTTGTTTCTAGCTCAATACACGTCGAGATTCTTCGTTTTCCATATAAAACTGTACTGATTGCTTGTATTTAGTGGTTTTCTATAGCGGAAATCACGTTATACTATTGTAATTTATAAGCATCAAAAAACGCATTATTAGTAGTTTAATGGTATTTCTAGCTCAATACACGTCGAGATTCTTCGTTTTCCATATAAAACAGTACTAATTGCTTGTATTTAGTGGTTTTCTATAGGGGAAATCACGTTATACTATTGTAAATTATAAGCATCAAAAAACGCATTATTAGCTGTTTAATGTTATTTCTAGCTCAATACACGTCGAGATTCTTCGTTTTCCAAATAAAACTGTACTAATTGCCTGTATTTAGTGGTTTTCTATAGGAGAAGTCACGTTATACTATTGTAATTTATAAGCATCAAAAAACGCATTATTAGTAGTTTAATGTTATTTCTAGCTCAATACACGTCGAGATTCTTCGTTTTCCATATAAAACTGTACCAATTGCTTGCATTTGGTGGTTTTCTATAGCGGAAATCACGTTACATTATTGCAATTTATAAGCACAAAAAACACATTATTAGTAGTTTAATGTTATTTCTAGCTCAATACACGTCGAGATTCTTCGTTTTTCATATAAAACTGTACTAATTGCTGGCATTTATTGGTTTTCTATAGCGGAAATCGCGTTATACGATTGCACTTGATAAGCACCAAAAAACGCATTATTAGCAGTTTGATGTTATTTGTAGCTCAATACAAGTCGAGATTCTTCGTTTTCCATATAAAACTGGACTAATTTCTTGCATTTGGTGGTTTTCTATAACGGCAATCACGTTATACTATTGCAATCTATGAGCATTTAAAACGCATTATTCGCAGTTTATAAACACAAAAAAACACATTATTAGTAGTTTGATGTTGTTTCTAGCTCAATACACGTCGAGATTCTTCGTTTTCTATATAAAACTGTACTAATTGCTGGTATTTAGTGGTTTTCTTTAGCGGAAATCACGTTAAATTATTGCAACTTATAAGCACAAAAAACCCATTATTAGTAGTTTAATGTTATTTCTAGCTCAATACACGTCGAGATTCTTCGTTTTTCATATAAAACTGTACTAATTGCTTGCATTTAGTGGTTTTCTATAGCGGAAATCGCGTTATACGATTGCACTTGATAAGCACCAAAAAACGCATTATTAGCAGTTTGATGTTATTTGTAGCTCAATACACGTCGAGATTCTTCGTTTTCCATATAAAACTGGACTAATTTCTTGCATTTGGTGGTTTTCTATAACGGCAATCACGTTATACTATTGCAATCTATGAGCATTTAAAACGCATTATTAGCAGTTTATAAACACAAAAAAACACATTATTAGTAGTTTGATGTTGTTTCTAGCTCAATACACGTCGAGATTCTTCGTTTTCTATATAAAACTGTACTAATTGCTGGTATTTAGTGGTTTTCTTTAGCGGAAATCACGTTAAATTATTGCAACTTATAAGCACAAAAAACCCATTATTAGTAGTTTAATGTTATTTCTAGCTCAATACACGTCGAGATTCTTCGTTTTTCATATAAAACTGTACTAATTGCTTGCATTTAGTGGTTTTCTATAGCGGAAATCGCGTTATACGATTGCACTTGATAAGCACCAAAAAACGCATTATTAGCAGTTTGATGTTATTTGTAGCTCAATACACGTCGAGATTCTTCGTTTTCCATATAAAACTGGACTAATTTCTTGCATTTGGTGGTTTTCTATAACGGCAATCACGTTATACTATTGCAATCTATGAGCATCAAAAACGCATTATTAGCAGTTTATAAACACAAAAAAGACATTATTAGTAGTTTGATGTTGTTTCTAGCTCAATACACGTCGAGATTCTTCGTTTTCTATATAAAACTGTACTAATTGCTTGCATTTAGTGGTTTTCTATAGCGGAAATCACGTTAAATTATTGCAATTTATATGCACAAAAAACACATTATTAGTAGTTTAATGTTATTTCTAGCTCAATACACGTCGAGATTCTTCGTTTTTCATATAAAACTGTACTAATTGCTTGCATTTATTGGTTTTCTATAGCGGAAATCGCGTTATACGATTGCACTTTATAAGCACCAAAAAACGCATTATTAACAGTTTATAAGCAGAAAAAACACATTATTAGTAATTTGATGTTATTTCGAGCTCAATACACGTCGAGATTCTTCGTTTTCTATATAAAACTGTACTAATTGCTTGCATTTAGCGGCTTTCTATAGCGGAAATCACGTTAAATTATTGCAAATTATAAGCATCAAAAAACGCATTATTAGCAGTTTATAAACACAAAAAAAACGCATTATTAGTAGTTTAATGTTATTTCTAGCTCAATACACGTCGAGATTCTTCGTTTTCCATATATAGCTGTACTAATTGGTTGCATTTAGTGGTTTTCTATAGTGGAAATCGCGTTATATTATTGCAATTTATAAGCATCAAAAAACGCATTATTAGCAGTTTATAAGCACAAAAAAAAACACATTATTAGTAGTTTGATGTTATTTCTAGCTCAATACACGTGGAGATTCTTCGTTTTCTATATAAAACTGTACTAATTGCTTCCATTTAGTGGCTTTCTATAGCGGAAATCACGTTAAATTATTGCAATTTATAGGCATCGAAAAACGCATTATTAGCAGTTTATAAGCACAAGAAACACATTATTAGTAGTTTAATGTTATTTCTAGCTCAATACACGTCGAGATTCTTCGTTTTCCATATAAAACTGTACTAATTGCTTGCATTTAGTGGTTTTCTATAGCGGAAATCACGTTATAGTATTGCAATTCATAAGCATCAAAGACGCATTATTAGCAGTTTATAAACACAAAAAACACATTATTAGTAGTTTAATTTTATTTCTAATTCAATACACGTCGAGATTCTTCGTTTTCCATATAAAACTTTACTAATTGTACTGTACTGTACTAATTTAGTGGTTTTCTATAGCGGAAATCACGTTATACTATTGCAACTTATAAGTATCAAAAAAACGCATTATTAGCAGTTTATAAGCACAAAAAACACATTATTATAACTAAAAGCAAGCAAATCGTTCAGTTTACTATGAGAAACATAGAAATTCGGCGTATATGGTATTAGAATTAAGCCAAATGTTGTTATTTGTTTGTTTTTTAATGGTATGAAGTTCCAATAATATAACCAGTTGTTCGCAGGATATGATAATTAAAAGCAAGCAAAACGTTCAGTTTATTATCAGAAACATGCAAATACGGGGTATATTGTACTAGAATTAACCCAAATGTTGTAATTTGTTTGTTTTTTAATGGTATGAAGTTCCAATTATATAACCCGTTTGCCGCAGGATATTAAAACTAAAAGCAAGCAAAACGTTCAGTTTATTATCAGAAACATGCAAATACAGCGTATATTGTACTAGAATGAACCCAAATGTTGTTATTTGTTTGTTTTTTAATGGTATGAAGTTCCAACTATATAACCCGTTTTCCGCAGGATATTATAACTAAAAGCAAACAAAACGTTCAGTTTACTGTCAGAAACATGCAAAGTCGACGAATATTGCACTAGAATTAACACAAAAGTTGTAATTTGTTTGTTTTTTAATGGTTTGAAATTCCTATAATATAACCTTTTTTCGGAAGATATTATAAATGAAAGCAAGCGAAACGTTCAGTTTACTATCAGAAATATGCAAATTCGCGTACAGTTCACTAGAATTGACCCAAAAGTTGCCGCAAGTACCATATCGAGGGCTGCAAGTTAGGAGAGACATATTGACATATAGCTGAGGAGGGCAGTTTCATTCGAGTAATAGAGCCAGATAAAAAATAAATTTAATAGTAAGTAAAAAGGAGGTTTATTAATTTTAGTTTAACTAATCAGGAATTTTTCTGTGTTTTAGGGCAATGGCCCGTAAAAGCAAATGTTTTCCAGTGGAAATATGCGGTGCTAGGGACGTTCGGCTGGCCGAATATAAATATTTCAATGATTCTATCACAGTTAAACTGGAAATGAATCAGCAACAGTACATTGAATTAAATATCAACAGGCCAATGTACCCATACGAAATAATTCTACATGTGAATGCAGATTGTGACTACATACAGTTTATGTTGAACCACAACCATAGATTGCCAGATACACAGATGGCCTTCACTCGCTATCCGATAAGCGGCGTGCATTTTCTCAAAACTAAACAATATTTAGTGTAACTTGCTTGAATTTTATGATAATGTATTACTCACCTATTTTGTTCGCTTATGTACTTACGTGTACTATTCACTTTCGTCATTTTATATCACGAACGCACATGTACATTTAAATGTGTTTAACCAACCAGGTATTACTAGCAATAAAAGACATAATTATAATTATCAAAGCGTTTTATTATTCTACCTTCCACAGGTGCTTTCTATAAAAACAGAAGTAATTAAGAAAATAGACAAAAAATAAGCAAAACCTTACCACAACAAAAAACTCCCCCTGAAGGAGGGTGTCTTTGAACACTGTGACGCCTAGTTATACGACGGCGACAACAAAACGGTTTTTAAACACACAAATGCAAAATATCAATTCCTAAGCAAGGTCCCAGTATCAAGGACAAGGGTTCGACTAGCTGCAGTCGAAGAAGGGTGATTCGATATAAGCCTAGGCGCCACCTGTTTAAAAAAACCCTTTCCTCCTTGAAGATGACTTTGGATAAACAGGAATCTTCCTGGATGCGAACTTACCTTGCTTTATAATATTAAACTTATTCTCCAAGACAGAATAAAACACAGTTATCATTGACAGAATTCCCATATAATGGTCAAAAAAACTAATAATAATTACCCAATACAAAAGTATATATATGTCTCAAGTATACACAATACAAAAAAAATCCCAAGTATTTATATACATAAATTCACATTCAAGTTTAAATTGAACGGACCACAGTACGCTACTGTCTCTCATTTAATTTGCAACAGCTGAATCTAAATTTACAGGGAAAGCAATAATGCGTAGTTCGATGTAAAAATAAGGAAGCGTCACTCCACTTCTACAATGTTAAACAAACCACCGGATACCCGTCTAGATCGACGATATAGCGAGATCTCGTATATGTAAAACTAGATTAATTACCCCAAATAAATGGTATATGCGTACGATAAATATAATATTACGCAAAATTCTCCCTTTTTGTATGAACTTCCAATCAGAAAATAATATCTCGTACCCTGCAGACCATTTAACAAATTCTCAAATACAAAGTGAATTAAATGGGGTCGCTGCAATGTACCCACCAGTCGTGGTAACCACGCCAGTAAAATAAGGAAAATAAAATTTTGACAAAGCTGTCAATGTGCCCACTGCTAACTGCAACAGAAACTAGCGATTGGCAATGTATCCACGGTGCGTGGTAGCCACGCCAGTCTTAAGTGACATTACATATTTCTCTAAAAGGCTGTCAATGTGTCCACTGGTAACTTTGCTGGATTTATAAAAAATACCACTGGCAATGTGTCCACTTGAGAATTTTAGTAAAAATTAGCATTTGGCAATGTACCCACGGTGCGTGGTATCCACGTCAGTCTTAAGTGATATTACATATTTCTCTAAAATGCTGTCGATGTGTCCACTAGTATAAATTAGCATTTGGCAATGTGTCCACGGTGCGTGGTATCCACGCCAGTCTTAAGTGATATTACATATTTCTCTAAAATGCTGTCGATGTGTCCACTAGTATAATTTATAGCATTTGGCAATGTGTCCACGGTGCGTGGTATCCACGCCAGTCTTAAGTGATATTACATATTTCTCTAAAATGCTGTCGATGTGTCCACTAGTATAATTTATAGCATTTGGCAATGTGCAAACGGTGAGTGGCAGCCTCGCCAGTTGTTTGCAACATATCAATTTGATATGGAAAGCTATCGATGTGCCCACCGATGGTATGCGGACAAAGTGGTGTCATATTGGTTGCATACTCTCGCGTCGTTTTAAGGGACTACACTGATCAGCTCACAAGCGCGTGAATCAAAACAATTTAGTGCTGTCAAACGAAACGAGTCCAGAATCGAGAATGGCTGGCTGATTCTGGAACTGAGAATCGCTTTCGATTCTGGAATCAAGAATCGCTTCCAATAATCGCGATTTTTATTTCAATCGATTTTAAGAACGAACTTAAAAAAATGGTTTTCAATAATCAATTTTATCCTATCTAAGAATCCATTTTTAAAATCGATTAAAAATATTAACAATTCTTTGATTTTTTTTTGAAAAGTTACCGGAAATGACCTTAACTTGCTTATTTCAATTAGTACATCCTGTATATTTGTACATTTTATCATCGGATGTTGTTGTGCCCATTTCAGCATTAGTTCAGGTAAGTAGTATATATTAAGTATAAAAAGCAAAGAATTTGTATAATAAGAATTTCACTTATTA
>JABXWE010103680.1:0-29010 GCA_014611495.1 Limonius californicus | reverse complement strand
TTTTTGGTAACTATTTGGTTTTTAAGATTGGTGACATTTGCTTTCACTTTGGTCATAAAACGACAAATGTCAGATGTCGAATATACATAACCACAAACTCTATCAGAAATTTTGAATTTCTACATAACAAGTATCTCAAAGTAGATAAAATTGTATATTATACTCGTTTCATAACGGGCATTGTAGCACTTGTTCCATTGGAGCACTCCTCGCTACGCTCGTCGTGCCCCAAACCCACGCGTGCTACAATAAGCCCGTTATGAAACTCGTATAATAATATACTATTATCTACTTTGATTTAATAATAGGTCCATTATGATACCGAAAACAGTTTAATAATGGAGGCTATTATTAAACTGTTTTTGGTAATAAAAACCTCTATTATTAAACTGTTTTTGGTAACTTTTTGGTTTTTAAGATTGGTGACATTTGCTTTCACTTTGGTCATAAAACGACAAATGTCAGATGTCGAATATATACATATCCACAAACTCTATCAGAAATTTTGAATTTCTACATAACAAGTATCTCAAAGTAGATAAAATAGTATATTATACTCGTTTCATAACGGGCATTGTAGCACTTGTTCCATTGGAGCACTCCTCGCTACGCTCGTCGTGCCCCAAACCCACGCGTGCTACAATAAGCCCGTTATGAAACTCGTATAATAATATACTATAACGATCACAGATATTTGGTTTATATCTCATAACAATGTAATCTAATTTCAAATATGTTGAATTATCGTATTATCGTGTAGTATTATTTTCACTTGTCCTTTGCTGTAATGTAAGTAACGTTTTATTGTAATATCAATTCGATGATTTTTGAAATATTATGACCATTTTAGTACTGTTTCCCTAAACCTGTACGTGGAAAATTATCACTGGAAATTAAGCGTTCAACTAATTACCAGTCAGCTATTTTAAATGGTATAATAATAAAAAACTTAAGGAGGTAATTTATTTATATTTTAGTTACCACTTAATTCAGTAAGTTTTTCAAATATTTTCAAGTTGTATGTTTTATTCACCAGTACCTATTCAAAATACGAGGTTTAACGATTTCATTCCAGGATTGACGCATATAATAATTCACAGTTTTATCGTCAAGCGACGATCGAATAGCTGTTGGTTTTCGTCGTGTTTCTGTCAGTCGTCATGGAGCAACGAGTGAATATTAAACATTGTGGTAAATTGGGGAAAACTCCAACAGAAACTTCAGAAATGTTGAAAACTATGTAAGGTGATACCACCAGGGTATCTGAATGATTTAAGCGGTTCAAAGACGAACGCTATAACCGGACGACCATCTATCTCTCGAAATGCAGATTCTCTTACAAGATTTAGTGAAATTGTGGCAAAAGTTTGCCAAACGACCCTCAAAGTTATAGAAAGGCAAATTTCTGTGCAAAGTTCCTCTCGCGTAGTCTTTCGGATGACCCAAGAGTTGCATAGTGCCCGGACTTACATGTTGCGACAATACAAATTTTCTTAACTACATTGTCATTTGTGATGAGTCATTGCAGCACATTTATCAGATACGATCGTAATTTCGAGAAAAAAATGGTTAGTTATTGTTACATCTGCCCATTCTACACTGATTATGTAACCATTACATGAAACACGGCGTTGTTAATATCAATCGACCACTGTCTATTAACCTTGCTTGGTACCAGCAGACTTTTTCCTCTTTCCTAAACTAAAAAGTGTTCTCAAAGAGAAACAATTACAAGACGTGGAAGAAAATAAGAAAAATGTAATGAAAGCAATTTCTTCAGACGTCTTCACTGACCATTTTCAAAAACATTTAGAACGTTGCACTAAGTGCCTTAAAGAAAATTGTGACTACTTTAAATAAACATAAAATATTTTTCAGGTTACTTAAATTATATAACCGAATTTTAAGTTTTAATTTTAATAAAATTATTGTTAATTGAACAGTTTTCAAAAGAATATTTTGATAATCTGTTTTCTTACAGGTTGTAATATAAAAGTCGACTACTGGCTTATTGAAATTTACGTTACATAATTTATCATTTCTGTCAACTCATCTCTTCGGGTTTAGACCGCTTCGTCTTGGTACTGACGTTTCGCTAACCTTTGCAGGTAGCATTATCATTACGCTTTGATCATACTACCTGGAACGGTTAGCGAAACGTCAGCACCAATCAATTCCACGACGACGAGGCCCAATGAAATGACTCAATTTGGAAGCGGAAGCTTGCATATCTTTGGCGTAATCACTAATTAATAGCGTTTGTGAACCTACTAACTAATTGCTATGCGAATTACCTATAAACTGAGGCAAGGTGCGAATTTAGTGTTACCACGTATGTGATTATATATAAAGATGGGCAGAGCGTCCCTGGCTAGGTTGTGGTTTATATCTCATGAAGTGTTATATGTGTTTACCCGAATGGTAACGTATTATCTACTTGGTATTATATATGGGTTCTGTTATAGTTATTATACAAGATTAGTGTGTCTATGTAAGTAGTTGTTGGAAACAGTAGCGTAGTGAATATGGGTAGCTATATGAGTAGATAGTGTGTGTGTGGCATGACTAATCATTATTCCCCTAACAATCATTCGGGAGGTAGTCAGTCGGCAGATATTGCATCGCAAATGTGCCTACGTCGAACTATTATTATTATTACTATGAATGCAATATTAATATGTTAAGGGTGGTATCGATTGACTTCTACGCGGAGGTGCGGACACTAATGATACTCTCCCTTTCGCATGTGGGGCTGAGGTGGAACCTCCGCCCGCGACTCCTGTGAATAACAGAGAGACTGGCTACGGACTTGGTCCATAACCTGCATCCCTCTGGAGGATTGGTGCACCATAAGATATGCATACATGTCGTAATTACTGTACGATTACGAATGACTGCGGCCACGGCAGCTACCCGGCAGATGAGCATCCGTATCCTGTTCGAGTTCCAATCCAGGGGCAGAGGACTGGAGGACCTCCCGTGAGTACAACTACCCAATATTTATCGACAGATCAGTAAGTCTGTGTTTTATTATCTGTTGCATGTCATTCGCCCGTCGCCGCCAGTGAGTTCTGATCGAATCCGCTGTTTGTTTACCCAGGAACTATATAAATTAAATGCAAAAGAGCTGCAACCGTATTTAAACTAAAAATTCAATAGTTTTTATTCGCCCCCCGTAAAGTCGACTCTAACATTAATTATAATGCAATTTTTATGATTAACTTAACATTCAAAATGCAATAATTTTAGAATAATCAAAAATACAATACAAAGATTCACTAGTGAAATTGTATCCACGTGTTACAGTAAATTGGACAAACTTCAGTCTACGTATAACGTACCTATAGTTCCTGGAACTCTTCAAATACCAATGTTTAGTTAAGTAGGTCTGTTGATTATCTGTAATTTTCAACGTTTTCTTTTTTGTAGGTGTCACCAATTATATCCGAGTGACAAATTATTTTATATATTACGCTAGTGTCATCCTTTTTTAGGAAAAGATAAACAAAGAGAAAAGCGAAAGTGTTCAAGAGCAAATAATTGGCTAATAATTTCCAATTATGTTGTTTACTAATTCGCAGAAGCGTAATACAGAATATGTTACATAATACTATTTCTCATAACAGTCAAAAAACAGTTACACATAAATTTAATACTTCTTCCAACTAATTTTCTCTAATAACTTAAACTTTCACTCTTTATGAACATGCAATTTATATTGACTTTAGCTTGGTGTATTGTTTTTTGCATTTTAATTAGCTAAGTCAGGAAAATTTTGTATAAAGATATCTTCAAACGTACTCGAGTAATGGAAACATAAATTTTATAATGTTCACTATTTTTAGAACTCGTATGGGTGTCTAAAAAATTTTAATTAGCTGAGTAAAATTTTGTTTAAAGATATTCTGAAACATACTAGGTAATGAAAACGCAACTTTAGAAATGTATTTTTAGAACTCTTATCGATGTCTAAAATTTTGTTTAGATTATCTGCAGCTAATATGTATGCACGTTTTATCAGACAACGCTGAAATGTTTTAACGATATGCGGATTTTTCAGATACTTATTGTGCTATTCAAGGAAAAAATATTCATAATACAGAAGAATAATTATTGTGCATTTATTTTCCAATATTTGATATATTTTACTACCATTAAACAAGAGAAACTAAAAATATTTTGCTATATTATTGTACAACGGTAATTATTATGGACACCTACATAATTCAAAGATACCGTTCGACCCAAAAAGTATATAAATTGATACCACAGTTATATCTGTTTAAAACTTGCCGTTTATTACATGTCATAAAAATTTTATGATCAGGATGCAACCGTCGCTTTTAAATTATAATTTGCGAGGACTAAATCCACTCTTAAGCAAGTCAGTGGAATTATTTACTAAAATTTAAAATAGTTTATAGCATTTAACTAATGAACTCAATAGCATATTTAAAATATTTTGACATATATATGTATATTGTAAAACCAGTTATTATTCAACAGCTTTTTTATATGAGATTATAGTCTAGCTACAACATATACGTCCTATGGACATTTGTGGGTCAGTCAAATAATTAAATTCGTATTATTTTAATTTTATATTGTGGTAATAATAATTCTATTTAGTGTTACACTACCTACGAAAGCATTAACACAATAGTAAGCATAATGTTAGTGTTAAAATTTAAACACAACCGCTGACAAAATTGAAAGTAAGACTAAAACAATACCCTGCAGGTGTGTCGATTGTAATGCAAAGTGCTTAGAAAGTTAGTAGTTAATATAATAGCTCAACAAAGAACAAATCTAGTATTTGCAATGCAGAGCTTATGATGAAAAAGTCTGTGCTAGATTTATTTTGCCACAAAAAGCGCAAAAATATACAAACCACAATTACCTACTACTTGCTACTATTACCTACTTTATAAAAACTTTAGTTCCAGTTTGCACTGTTCCACACTATAGTTATGTTAACACCACGATAAAACCAAATCCTTTTATTATCAATCGTTTTTAATAATTTTACAAGTTTAACAACTCAAAAACAGAGGAATAACCCAATTTGAATTTAGATGGACTGAAATTTGTTTGTAACTTTTTTAAAAGTAGAACTGTTATATTTTAATTAAAACATTAATAATTGCTTATTAAATGGTCCTGTCTGCGTTGAAATATATTTTTCGAAAATAATGCACGAACAATACTCCAAAAAGTCGGGTACTTACCTAAAGCTTATTGGTACCTTGCACTAAAACCAAACCAACGACACCTCTCCAAAGGTGTACTCTATCTGATCATTGGAATTTGGAAGTCGATTTCGCGGTTTTTGCCCGTGCTTTTCCCACTTACAACAAATTTATGCAGTTCACGCCCTGTTATTACTAACCACTTAATAAATTTCTACTGCAGTACTCTTTATCTATCGCATTTTATATACAAAATGCCCTTCATGGTTGAAGAAGTACTTGGTACAAGAACAAACAAAAATGCTTTTAATGGAATAGTTGAATTAGTTACGCTACTTTACAAGAAATTTATGTAACTATTTCTTGCTTTTCTACACCCTACATGTAGTTAGTCGAAAAGTTTATAATATAAATATGTGCAACTATTAAAAGGAGCTTTTGAAAAACACAGTGGAATTTTTGTAGGTATGTTACGTATGGGTATCATTTAATTCGCTAATTTTGCGTGACAATAATATAAAAGTGAAAACGCGGATAACGACTTTAAAAAGTTCATACATTTATGTCGTAAACAGGTCGGGGTTAACATTTCTCTGTATTTAGTACTGATACAAAATGTTTTGGCACTTTTAATCCCCACTCCCAACAATTCAATTATGTACTGTTCAACAAACAGTCTACAAAAGCTAGATTTTTTATGCAGATAGATACAAATTTGGTTAAATAGCAAAATCGTAAGGTTTTTATTGCCATATTCAATGGTACAATCGAAGAAACACAAACTGTTTTGTGGTCCAATTATAGCGAGTTTTAACATACTTGTTTTGTTGTTTCTATTATGTTATTGAATTTTGGAGGGAAAATAGTACACTCGTACATTAGTAAAATTCGTATGTGTTTAAATAAAACCACAGCAGTGCATTTTCACACGAACAAACTGCAGGAGTGGATTGACCCGTTGGGCGGGAACAAATGGGGTATCCAATTACAATTTAGCAATTCAAAAAATTATACTTGGTAATACAAAATTTATTCTTACATATAATATACTGTTTCAGGCACTTAAAGTAAATATATGAAAGTAATTAGTAAACAAATTAGAGATTTAACTACGAGGCTAATTCGAAAAACAACATCCGATCAGCCGTAAAACAAAATAACAGATTTCCACCATTCGAACGAAAAATCAATTTTATACCATCGTTTTGAGGTTGTCGTCGTCGAGAAAACGGTCGCGGATATTTAAACAATTCCTGAGTGATAATCACCCGGCATTTATCACTGTATGAGGATGGGTTGAAAATTTCCCAATTGAATTGCTCGATGAGTTGCACAGTGCGAACTGTCGCATGCAGTAGGACGTCATCTTGCAAAAGTACCACTCCAGAGGTGTATAATTCTCTCCTTTTGTTCTGAATCGCCCTTCTCAACTTTCTGAAGGTCTTACCATATCATCAACAACCTTTCCGTCCCACTGCTGGGCATCGGCCTCTTCTCTGCCACGTGTTTCTTCTCAGCGCTAAGGTAGAAACACGGGGGACCTACAGTTTAACGTCGAATCCGAACGACAGAAATTCCAGAGAAGGTTTTTAGCATTAAGATCCCACGGTTGCAAGCCGAATTGAGAAATTGTGTGTGGTGGGTTGCAGGCTAGATTTTTATAAATCTGCATAGTTCTGCTTGGGTTTCGAACCCAAGCCAGAATCGACGTTTTATTCAGAAAGCGAGCGCTCTACCAACTGAGCTACCACCACACCCTTACCATCCTTACCATATACGTCTGCATTAATAGTTGTACCACGTTCCAACAAATCAACCAACAATACGTCTTTCCTATCCCAAAAAGCAGTAGCCATTAGCTTTCGATTAGCGTATACTTCCACTGCATTGAGTGTTGCTTGGTTTTAACATTTGTGTACAAAATCCAAGGTTAGTCGCCAGTAACAATGCGATTCGCGTACTCATCGCCATCGGTTTCGTAGTCAACATTCGTTTACTCACCATGCCTGGACCATAATCTTCGCACATCTGACGGTACATTTCGGCAGTGTTTTCTGTTCCTGCGTAGGGAAAACGAATCACAGCGAGCACTTCACACTTGGCGGGATTTTCAATCGTACTGTTTATTTAAGTGACGTCTGGCTAGCTCATCAACCTCTAAAGCACCACCACAAAGTACCAAATAGACTATCCCCTTTTTGTCTGTTTTAATTGAACGAGATCTAATACACAGATTTCCAAGTATCTCTATGCACTGAAGCTCTTGGCTTATTGTACACCTAATTATGAATTTTGTCTATCTAAGTTAGTTCCAACCCTAACCCCCTCAGCCAGATTCGAACCCGCGTGCCTTGCACCTATAAGGAGAAATGCACTAATCACTAGACCACGGAGGCCGGTATGTTTTCTTGTTACTTCTCTGTAAATAAGATGTGACTTTATCATTCAAGATTTTTGGTGAAATTGGTATATGAAATGTATTAGTTGAAACGAAACTGTCAAATATTATTTCTCTTTAAGGAAATTCTTAACAACCTGGCAATTAAAATTTGAAAGTAACTTTTTACAACGACAAACCATTATATTCGTTTTCTTGTATCACCATGAAACGCTCTATAACTGATTTCTACGTAAAATCCAACTCCTAATCCAAAACCGAAGTTTTTAGAGTTACTGTTCAAATTCATTAAAATTTTCCCCTTAAGTACAAAACCAGCGCTAACAACTGCATTAGAGGCCAGTTTAATTATAAATGTTGGTTCTATTTTTGTTGAAAAGTGTGCACAAAATAGTTGATCAATTTTAGTTGTTTAGAATAGTTTTAGTTCTCTTAAATAATATTAATTAATGATTTAGCTTGATAGTATTTGACGTGGTTAAAAAGTATTTTTTAAGTTTCGATCGGATTCGTTTATATTTTACTTCGTAGCTATAAAGACCTCAAAAATATGGTCAAATTTAATAAGTCCTAACTCTTATTTGTTATATTTACAGTAACACTCATAAAGATTTCACACCGTCGTATTTTAGAATATTTTGACCATCTTTTTCATTATATAATCAATTGAAACCAAATTGATATAGGTAAGTGTTGATTTTAGGAATGAATCATTTTGTATTGTACGAGGGTGGTTCATCATTTATCGTCCCCGATATAGAAGCAAATGACTTAAACATTTATAACAACTTTATTTCTCAACATAATCCTCTAAAAGGTTAACACACTTAGAATAACGATGATGCAGAGCTTGAATGCAAAACCCTTCGTCCTGCACTACAAACCAGTCACTCACAGCAGCCGTCTTCATCGTCCGAAAAATGAGTTCCCCGAAGATGTTCTTTTAATTTGGGGAACAGACGAGTCACTGGGGGCCAGATCTTGTGAATAGGGGGGTTGTTCTAAAATTTCAAATCCAGCATTGTGGATAGCAGCCATAGAAACAAAGCTCCTATGAGCGAGAGGGTTGTTGCCTTGGTGGAATGGAACGCCCTTTACAATTTTTCACACCTTTTTTGCTTTATAGCCTCACGAACACCCCAGAATCCCAAAACATTGTTGCCCATATCTTTCCGGCCGATAAATTCATACGAAATTTTCGTGGGGCGGGGAACCACGATGCCGCCATTCCATACTCTGCCGTTTTGACTCTGGATCAAAGTGATGAAACCAGGTTGCATCGACAGTTACAAATCTTTCGATAAATCAATCCAAAACCGTATCCATTAATCTTAAATTGCTCGCAACAGTAAGAAACCTGGCCCGCTTCTATCAGGTGAAAACATTTTCGGAATCCATCGTGTGCAGACTTTTTTCAGAAACAATTCCACGTGTAAAATTTTCTCAATGCTTCCAAGTGAAAAGCCACATGTCTCAGAAATATATTTGACCGTAATTCTCCGAACACTCAGTACCATAGCATAGACCAAATTCATATTTATTTAGTGACAACAGTTTTTGGTGGTCCAGCACCCGGTGCATGTTAACATGACTTTCTTCTTAATTTGAAATCCCGATACCAATTCTTAATTGCTTGATATGGCGCGGTAGAATCGTCTAACACTCTGGACATGTCATTATAAATTTCCTGCTATGATAAACCCTTCTTAAAAAGGTATTTTATCAATTATCACTGCCTTTGTCTCGAATGTTTCCATTTCAACAAAATCACCAGCATCACAGTAATATTAAATGTATAACTTTTATAAACAAAAAGATAGGCACCTGCAACTTGGTATAAAATTAATATCAAATCATTGACGTTTCTGGGAAAAACAATATTTATTTGTCGCTCAATGCTTTCTATGTTAAGGCCAATAATTTATTAACCACTTTCGTATTGTATTTTGATTTAGCGAGATCTAGGACGCAGTTTTCCAAGCATCTCTATGTACTGCAGCCATTATTGACCCATTGTATGCCCTAACTGTATGTATTTTACCTATTTGGGGTAGTTCCAACCCCAGTAGTAATTTTTAACGTTTCCAGCCAGAAAAATCTCACCGACTGCAGTAAGGATCGAACCCGCGTCCCATTAGATCTATAGGCAAATGCGCTAACTACTAGAGCACCGAGGACAACAACGTTATATTTATCTGTTCAGTTTTGTGTTGTCACAATAAAATCGTAGTAAAAGTGTTAATGAAAGAACTTTTACATTGCATTTATTTATTATTTTTAGGTCTGAAAGTTTCGGTTGATATGCAGGAAATTTGGGTTAATTAACCAATGAAAAGTAATAAGAGGTAACAGAGCTGGTAATTCAAATATACAAATCTTTAGAAAACTCTTTCTCGCCATGATGTTCAGAACACCTAAATACGTATTTCAGCTACTAAGTTGACATATTCATAAGTATGAATTAATAAGGATTTTCATAGCTATATCAGCGGTAGCTTAGCTATTGGTAGGTCTCCCTTGCTGGACATGTCTGGGGTGAGGAG
Source organism: Limonius californicus (assembly GCA_014611495.1). Lineage (NCBI taxonomy): Eukaryota > Metazoa > Arthropoda > Insecta > Coleoptera > Elateridae > Limonius > Limonius californicus. Next base: position 18,880 of record JABXWE010103680.1, on the reverse strand, counting down.
TCAGACGAAGAGAGATACCCTGGTCCTCCAAGAGGGGGTTGAAGCTCCGGACCAGCTCTCCGGCACTCGTAAAAATCTTAATTTGCTAAAAACCCTAATACTACGTCTCGGAATTTGGATGGTCACAATAAAAGACGAAAAGAGCTACGAAAAACTACAATGAATATTGGAACTTAGAATATACTACAAGGAGGGATGTATCAAAAGCTAAAAGAAGTGGCTACCGAAGTTAAACAGCAAAAGATAGAAATTATAGGCCTAACAGAAGCAACGAAAAAAGGAAACGGTAATGCCGCAATAGGAGATTATATTTACTACTGGTATGGTGTGGAAAAACCGCAGAGAGCAAAAGCTGAGGTTGCAATAATGGTAAACAAGAAATATGAAAAGATGATCAAAGCTGTAGTTTCTATCAGAGAGATGTCTACGAATCCTTATTAAAATCTATGATAAAGATATAAATAAATTGACTGTTTATGCCCCAATCGATGACTCGACAATAAATGTAACAGAAAATTTGACGAGAGAGTTACCAGAGACCTAGATAAAATAAAAGACAGCCAAGAAGTAATAATTATTTGAGACTTAAATGCCAAAGTTGGCAAAGGAATAATGATGAAGTAGTCGGGCGATATGGTGAAACAGCAATAAATGATAGCGGAGAGCGAATAACTAGCATGTACAAGCAATATAACTTACAAATAAGTAACACCTTTTTCAAACACAAAAAAAATTCATACGTATACATATACGTGGGAAAAACCTTCGCTTTATCAGAAGTGCATTTTCGATATTTTACATAATTGTTAAACGAAGTCTAACAAAAATTATACATGACGTGAGAGTTAAAAGAGGGGCAAACTGTGGGTCAGATCATTACTTACTCACAGCTAAATTGGTTTTCCTACGAATTAAATACAATACCATCGATAACGTACTTGAAGGTGACCAGCGAGAGGAAATACAACACCCACCTAGATATAAGCTGTATCTGTTACACACCGAAAGTATTAACGATCTATATACAAGCAGGCTAAATGACATACTTACCCGAACAGATCCATTCGACTATATTGAAATAGAATATTTACAGATAACTGACGGCATCCATAAAACAGCAAAGGAAGCTATCGGAGAGGAATAAAAAATAAGACAAAGCCAAAATTGGTAGACAGAAGAACTAGAAAAAAAGCAGGCTTACAATAAATGGCTTACAAATAGAACGGTAGAAGACTATAATATATATAAACAGAAACAAAGACAAATCAGGGTAAGTAAAAAAAAAACAATCTGTCGTGGGAAAGAAGGTGCAACGAAATAAATTGCCTAATGGGAGGATCGGAGTCAACGGAAATATGGAGATCTCTAAAGACAATGAAATCAAAAACGAGTAATAGAAGTAATGTAATGCCGATGAAGGAATGGACGTAACATTATGAAAACCTGCTCACAGAAAGAAGAACTGAATGTGATGTGCTCACTAATAGGGAAGGAGGAAATGGTGATCAACCGACTTTTAACATTCCCAAAGAATGGAAAGTGCCATATATAACATATATCCATAAAAAAGGCAAAAGGAGCAACACGAACAATTATAGAGGACTTAGTGTTAATAGTACACTCGGTAGGTTATTTGGAAAAGTCGGCAATAATGTACTCCAGATCGCGGTACAAGAAAAAGTAAGTGAGGAACAGAGCGGATTCGTTGCAGGAAGATCGTGCACCGACAATATCTTCATACTGCACCAAGTAGTCGAAAAAACGAAATTTAATAAATAAACACATCTGGCCTTTATTGAATTTGAATTTGAAGTAACTCCTAACATAGTAAAAATAATAATGCCATTATATGATAGCAATATCACTCGTATAAAAATTGGAAACCGTTTATTACAACCATTACAGATAACCAAAAGCCTACGGCAGGGCTGCTCGCTATCTCCGATACTGTTACCAAATATCATATACTTCGAAGTGGTACTAAAAGACTGGAAAAGAAGCGTTCAGGGCATGAGCACACCAATAGGGGAAATCTGCATATTTTCCTTGAATTTTGCAGATGATCAAGTACCTACACATAGCCCAAGACTCCTACGATCTGGAGATTATGCTAAGAAGGTTGTATAAAATCTATAAAGCGACGGCCGGTTCTAGCATCCCCGAAGGGGGCGCGGGGGACGCCGGCTATGCGAACATATTGAGCTCCGACCGACCCGCTGGGATGACGTGGACACGTGCTGGACGTCAGTTCGTGTTTCGACTTTGGACGCCTTTGGCGGCCGAACGGTAGCAGCTACGCGAAAGTGCCATAAGAAAAACTTGTTGTCCTCGACGAGGCCAACAACATATTCGGACCGTAAATCGCAAAATTTTCCGGGTGCCTTCCTTTTTCCATAAATTTGTTATTTTCAATGATCTGTCATTTTTTTCGGGATTAATATATTATTTTATGAAACTCAAGGATCAGACGCAGAATTAAAATACCTTTCAAATGAGGCGTCACTCAACCCGCATTGCCGTTTAAAAAAATAGTTCAAGTTGGCGCCTAACCGTCATTTTGAAAGTTATTAAATTTATATATGGGCTAAAAAGTTGTATTTAGCCTCCCATTACAGCACACAAAATTTTGTGAAGAAATATCAAGTCGTTCAAAAGTTAGTAGGGGGGAGGGCATTTTACGACCGCACTGTACATATTGCTGTGTTATATGAACCTTGATTTAGATAATTAGATAATCTAATAAAAATTAACTTAGTTAGATAGCTTAAATCTATTTTATGCGTTAAACCTGAAATATAAATTGTTAAAACCAAGTAAAGGTCACGTTCAACTAGTGTTTGTCATCTCTGCTGATTTTGTTTGGGTTGATCTGGTGTCTAGCCTTTGAATTCTGTTTCGTTTTGCTTGTTCGTAGCCGTAATAATTGTGTGAAGGTATTAGAGATATTTATCAAACTTGACTGTGAGTTTTTCACCTGGAAAACAATAAGATATGAGATTTATATATTATGTTCGACAATTGTCAACTAATAGGTAATTTTGAAGGAAAATGGATCTTTCAATTTGTATGTTTTTGTGAGTAATATTTGGATATACGTGTGAAGAACAATTTAATATGACTTTGATAATCATTAATTGTAATATTATTAATTTAAGGTAATTTATGTTTTAAACGAATATGAATTTTGTAAAAAAAATATTCATAGGCCGTGTGAGGTGTGAAAACATTCCTTTTTAAATAAGGAATATGGCTATAATTTCAGTTTTGATGTAAATGATATTTTCAAAAAGTTATTTAAATATTTAAGATTTGGTTAATTTCATTCTGCTTTCCCATTGGTTGAGGAAGTCGCATGATTTTTATAAAATGTACTTATTTTTGTTTGTATTACGATGTTGTCATGGATACTTGTAGAAAAAAAAAAGAAGAGAAAAACAAGGGGGACTTGCCATGAAAATCTCAATGTGAACAGACGCTCGTATGGCGAGTTGATTAAAATCGTAATTTTGTGTGTTTATTACATCCTGTTACTATATGTATATATGTAACTTGGACTACCTAAAGTAGGTTTGGTTGTGAAATACTTCTGAAAATATGTTCTTTGCCAAGTCAGCAAGTCCACAGTGTCCAACGGACGCGAGTTCGAACGTGACCGAGATTTTTCTAGCAGAGAAAAATCTAAAGTGATAAGTAAAGCCGTGTGCCACTGTGACACATTACAAATTATTACTGAGGTTTGAACTACCCCAAATAGAAAAAATTCATAGTTAGGGTGTACAATAAACTAAGAGCCTCAGTGCCTAGAAATGCTTGTAAACACGTCCTAGATCTCGCCCATTGAAACAGTAAGTGCAACATGTGGACTATCGTTGTTGACTTGGTGAAAACCCTATCAGCAGTGGTATTCCTCAGCCAAAGTTCATCAGTTCTTATTGAAGATGGCAACCTAGTGGCCCAAATACGTGTTTAAGTGTTCTAAATATTGTGGTGGTAAAGGGTTTTTCAACGTTTTATATACTTAAAGCACCATCTCCAGTCGACCCTATTTCATACAAGCAATTTAATGAAATACACTGCTCAACAAAATTAGGGGAACACTTTTTTGAGCGCCTATAAGTTTTCCAGCAAAAGATGCAAGCAGGATTTTTTTTGTTGTATTATTCTCTAAACCTTTATTGACAAAGTGCAAAAAGAACGACGGTGATTCGTTTGCTCGTTTTCATCGTAGACGACAAAATGTAAAGAAAGTCTCAAAACAAAGTAGTTTTTGACCACAAAGCAAACATCTGAAACTCATCAAATTAGTCATTGGACACAGGAAAACCGTCAGTTTTGACTTTTTCAATGCTTCTGAGTCCAAAATGCGTTATCTAAGTGAAATTGAAGTCGCGAGAGCTATTGCTTTGCTTGAAGATGGTCGATCTATGCGATATGTAGCAAACCAGTTCCAATCGACTCCATCTGTTATCTGCAGAGCTTGGCATAGGTACGAAGAAACGGGTAGATATTCCAGGAGAATTGGACAAGGCCGTGAAAGAAAAACTACCCCTCGGGACGACCGGCATATTGTTAATTCTTGTCTTCGCCGACGAACTGCTACTGCTCGTGCGCTACAAAATCTACTCCGAAAAGCCATCGGTGCGACAATTTCCGATCACACTGTTGGAAGACGACTCAAAGAAGTCAATATGACTTCTCGCAGGCCTGTGCGAGCTCTTTGCTTGAGCAGGAATCACAAAGATAGCTGTCTAAACTTTTCCCGTGAACGTGTGCAATGGCAACTTCGACACTGGAGGTCTGTGCTTTTTACAGACGAGTTGTGGTTTTGTCTAACTCGTTGCGATGGTCGTATACAAGTGTACAGACGTCCTGGAGAGCGATACACTGCTGCGTGTGTACAGGAAGTGGACGATTCGGAGCTGGATCGGTCATGGTGTGGGGTGGTATTAGTATAGACGGTTGCATGGACTTGGTTGTCGTTCCCCAACGTCTCAACGCACAAATTTATGTTGAGGCAATTCTTAAAGAGCATGTTGTGCCATTTGCGAACAATTTCAGGGATGGCTTCATCCTGCAACATGATAATTGTAGAGTTCATACCGCTAATTTAACAAACTTCCTCCAGGAACAAGAAATCCAAGTGATGGGGTGGCCAGCCATGAGTCCAGACTTAAACACTATCGAAGACGTTAGGGATTTACTCAACAGGTGTATTAGGAAGCGTCCTGCTGCACCTCAGACTCTTCAGGGGTTGGGTGAGGCCCTTGTGGAACAATGGCGTAATCTACCACAAAACATGTTAAGATGTCTTATTCACAGCATGCCTCGACATTGCCAGGCTGTTATTGAAGCTAATGGAGGGCACACACGCTGCTAAAGCTTGGTATTCGGGCGTTAACAGAATGTCCATTACATTTTAAGTGATAAAACACATTTCGATTTTGGTAGTCTTCTCAATAGTTTGGTGTTGGTCAAGAAAACCGTTTAATTAGAGCATATTTGTTGTTTGGATCTTTGTTAAGTAATATTGAAAGAACAATATACTAGAATTGATACCGTAAACTGGGTATATATGGAACGATTTTTAAACATTTTTGTGAATAACTTCTATCATGGCAGTAAAAAAATATATTTTTTTGTGTTGTGAGTTGCGTCTATACTTATAATTAGGCCTTGAAAATAATTGTGGGGGCCTAAGGGGGCCGTTATTTTACAAAAAAACTACCGTTCCGTATAACCCGGAGTTTGAGTATATACGGAACGATGATATTTTTGCTAAGAAAACACATGCAAAATTGACTCTGCTTCGTTTTACATCTATGCATATCCTTTACCGAACAATTTCAAATTTAAAAAACTTAATTTTTAAATGACAAAGGGGTTAAAAGTAGGAAATGTAAAGAAGGGTGTGAGTTGAAAGTTTGTTTTCGATACGTTGTTCAAAATAAAACAAAAAACTGTAATGGAAATACAAATGTACTACAAAAAACGTATATTTATAAAACCAAAAATATTTTTCCTGAAATAAAAATTAAAAAACAGTAAAAAAACAGAAAAAACTAAAACTTCTCTTCTATGAAAAAACTATATAATGCTAAACAAAGCACTTAATGCAAAAACCAAAAAATTTAAATTAAAGTACACGAGTAAGATAATTTATAAAGGAACATCTTCAGAAAATGTATAAATTCCTCTGGTAATGGTAAGCGTTGAAATAGAAAATTTAATTTGCTGCAAAGTGACTGTATTTGTATCACTAACATTTGGAAAAACAAAAAGTTTTCTTCAGTATTACCATCATTAATCATAATTTCGTCATCAATTTCGTCTTCAGATGTTACATTATTGTCATCGTTACCCTCATCCTTCAAATTGTCAGCCTCAACATTTTCAATTTCGTCATTATCGATTTCGTGTGAAGGTCCAGCAGGTTTAGGGTGTTGTTAGTCTGCCAAAGATATTGACCTTTCGGCTGGGACATCAATCTTTTTGCTTTGTTTTTTATTCGGTATTTCCGGGGCTTTGGTATTTCTTCTCATGATTGTTTCAAATGTCTCAGTCATTGCAGGCTCGTTAATTCTTTGTCCAGCCGAAATTAATTTGCCTATAAGTTTATCTCGATTTCACAGGAATAATTCCACATGCGGTAAATTCAGGATTCCGATTCATAAAAGCTTTTATCCACTCAACACCCAGCTGAGATTCGAAACGACAGCGGAACGACTGCAATTCAGTGTGACCTCGAGTAGCAACGCGTTGCCGCGCTAGGCCAGTGAGGCCCCTATCCACTCAACACCTGGCATATTGTCAGTAAGACATTGTATAATAACACCTTTGCGATTCAAGTAAAGTTGCATAAATTCTTGAATATCTTGCTTTACAAATGGATATCCGTAATTTGCTGCCGATATTGAGCTAGCAATTTTTTGTTCTTCTCTCTTTTGTTCTTCTCAATAATACTTAAAGCAGGTGGTTTTCCTAGCTTATCCGATGAATATGTGCCCCTATATTTATTGTATAGGGTAGTTTTTGGAACATTACAACATTCGGCAACTTGCCCATATAACATATTATTGTTTATAACAGCTCCAAAGCCAATTCCATATTTTATTGATTGTAGTTTCTCCGAAACGGCGTTCCCGGGCTTATGCTTATCGTTCCGTATAGTCCTGAAAATTTACATTTTTAGAAAACCATTGTTTTTTTTCTTTTGTGATAGGTTAAAAAAGTAAACAAAAATGTGTTTATACATTAGAAGTTACCCTCTAAAATAAGTTCCAGTGCGGCCATAATCTATCTTGATTGTGAAAAGAGTTACAGATGAGACTACTTTTCATTCTTATTATGTAAATTTGCGATGGTTTTTATAAAAATTTATAACAAACTTACCATTACGTTTAAACACTTATAACTAGCACACACAAACTACAAAATGCTCCAACCACGACCATCAATATTCATATTATTTAAATATTTCACAATTTGCAATATATTGCGGGAAATTTAAAATTTGTATGCTCCGTTCCATATAACCCCTGCAGTTCCGTATATACCCAGTTTACGGTACTTGCGTCTGTCTTTAATTTGAAAAATTATGCACTGCTAAAGAAGTGTTCCCCTAATTTTGTTGAGCAGTGTATTATCTTCTATATTGCTGTTTATACAGTCTTCTCACAAAAATAAATATAATCTAAGGAACAAACAAATAATGAATTACTTAAAATATTATTCACAATTTCAACTGATTATATTTGTATTTTGTGCTTTATAAGAATTTCAACATATACCATCATTTTCAAAAGCAATACAAATATTCATAATTGATAGCACACTGGGTCAAACATGGCTTGTCTTCTATTCCAAAACTACCAATAGCGGGGAATTTATGAGCAAAGTTCGAAACCAAGATTCAATGCGCTGTCAGCAACAAATGTTTATATTTTTTTGTAAATGGCATTCTATGTTGATATGTAAATAAAATCTGTTTGTGAATATTTTGAATTACTAGTTAATATGAATTTCAATTAGGTAAGGCAAGAAACAATTAATTGATCATTTTCGTTGCAGTTTTCCAAGGTTCAGGTAGTCGGCCTTAAATTGGGAAAGGAATATAATGGTTTGCCAATGCAAATGGTTACACTTTATTTTATATTTCCAGGCTGGCTTAGAATCCTATTAATTCTCAAACCTAACCACATAAACCTTAACAACAGCAGAACTGAAAAATGTAGAAATACTACAGAAACTTTGTAGTAAAGCAAATTAAATATTTCTAAATGCTGTAGACACGCTTGAAGAATGTTTTCATCACATGTTTGCAATTTGATAACTTATTTTAGAATTGAGTAAAGAAAGCAAAAGAAGTATAATGGATGGGCGGCCCTTGGTCATCGTACCAAGGGACAAAACAGGCGGCTAGCCACCGCCCTCGGCAAAAAACAGGCTTGCAAACCGAAAGGAGGCGATGGTCAACAAGGACCCATAAGCCACAGATAGATAGATAGATTTTAGAATTGAATTTGTCTACTTATATTATATCTACCTATACTGAATACTATTTCACATTAATGTTTCATATAATTTTAATAAAAATTTACATTCGCTGAAAAAACACTATTCTTTAACATTCATTCAATTTTTTGCCTGGTATAACTGAAATTTAAATTTTTGTAAGAACACTTAACTCCTGACGGTCGCAGTTTAAGCTGTAATGAATATGTTTGTTTTTTCATATTACTGCTGCTTATTTATTATTTAAATGTTTCTTAAAAAGTACATAACAATATTTTTACATTTTACTTAAAATGGTAGTTAACTATTCTAAGTCTAAAATTTTTAACATGCTACGTAAACCATGTATAGAATTTGTAAATGTTCGAGGGCGATCTGGGTAATCAAATCCCCAATCTGGAAAACGTGATGGCAGTGGTAAATTGTGATAAGATGAGAAATATGATAATGTCTTAAAATGTGCCTTTGACACCATCTTCTCTTTCCTCAAACAAAGTGATTTTATTTTAATCATTCTTCGTGAGCAATTTGGAATTGAGCAAATCACTTGTTTATGCTCGTCATCATGTGCTAATAACCAAATTAAAGTGCATAAATAAGGAAAAAGTTTATCATCTTTATCACAACAGTGATTCATAACAGTTATTACACTATTAATGTACTGTGGAAGCCAAGGTGCTGATGATGTAAGTTGATATTTACAGAAGTTTATAAGAATACCGGCCGCTACTGTGCAGGCTTGCATTTCTGCCGGGGAACGATTTGTTGAACTTATAGTTATGTACAGATGTTCAGGGAGTAAACGACTCATTTGCAAACATGTGTCTTTGCATCTTCGAGTAATGAATTCTAAAATCAAATTTATTACATTATGATATCAGCATATTCAAACAAGAAATATTACATACCAAGATCTTCTAGTGCTCGAATAATTTGTAAAAGTGTTGGATTGTCACTGATCAACATCTGCATTGCTCGTTCTCTGCGATGTCCAAGAGTATTGTAAGGAACTGCATTTAGTGTGCTTTCTACCACATTTTTACGTATATCTGTAACTTCTGGATACTGCTCCCGACTGCTATGACCTCTCCAGAGCGCCTAATAAATTGATAAATATACAATAAAACAATAACAAAAAAATCGTGATAAAAATATGTTTACCTGTATTTTTGTGGCAGCATCATTTCGTACCCTCTTCAAATTTAGGTACTTGCCACGATCAGCACGTATGGCTTTGTTTGTCCTGTACCATCTCTGAATTATACTAACAGCTTGTTGTACAGTTTTGAATTTAGTATGTTCAAAACGCATAACCCTATTTGCTCTGAATATTCTCTGAATAAGAACTGTAGCTTTCTTCAATCTTAGAAAAGTGACATGTTCAGTGATTATCATTCTACGGTTTCTAAAATGTCTTTGCAAAATAATAGTGGCTTTCCTCAACTCTAGGAATTTAATATGTTCAATCTTCATAGCTCTATTTGCCCTAAACTTCCTTTGAATAACAATTGCAGCTTTCTTCAGATTTATATATTTGGTGGATTCAAACATCATTGATCTGTGTGCTCTGAATCGTCTCTGTATGGTAATAGCAGCATTTCTCAATTTTTGTATTTTAGCATATTCAATCTTCATGGCTCTGTTTGCTCTAAATATCCTTTGAGTAACAGTTACTGATCTCTTCAATTTCAAATATTTAGTTCGTTCTAATATCATTATTTTATAAGCTATAAATTGCCGTTGTATGGTAATTGTAGCTTTTCTCAATTCTTGAAACTTAGCATATTCCATTTCCATAGCTCTGTTTGCTTTAAATATCCTCTGAATAACAACTGCCGACTGTTTCAACTTTAAGAATTTTGTCCGTTCTAAACTCATCGCTCTGTATGCTACAAATTGTCTCTGTATAGTAATTGTCGCTTTTCTCAAACCCTGGAATTTCGCATATTCTATCTTCATGGATATATTTGCTCGGCATTTTATCTGAATAGTATTTACAGATTTCTTCAATTTCAAATATTTGCTCCGTTCTAAAATCATTGCTTTGTGTGCTCGAAACTGTCTTTGTACAGTAACAGCAGCTTTCCTCAACTCTTCGAATTTCACACGTTCAATCCTCATAGCTCTATTTGCTCTAAATTTCATCTGCAGAATCACAGCATATTTCTTTAATTTTAGAAACTTAGTCCTTTCGAAAATCATTGCTCTATGTGCCTTAAATTGCCTCTGTATAATGGCTGTTGCTTTACTTAGTTCTTGATATTTAGTATGCTCAATTTGCATTATTCTATTTGCTCTAAATTTGCTCTGAATAAGAACTACAGATTTCTTTATAATTAAAAACTTTGACCGTTCTAAAACCATTGCTCTATGTGCTTTGTATCGCCTCTGCAAGATGAGTATTGCTTTCTTCAACATTTGGAACTCAAGAAGTTCAGTCTTCATAGCCCTGTTTGCTCTAAACGTCCTCTGAATAATGACTGCATATTTCTTCAAATTCAAAAATTTGGTCCTTTCCAAAACCATTCTCCTATGTGCCCTAAATTGTCTTTGAACGACGACAGTTGCTTTACTTAATTGTCGAAATTTAGTTTGTTCAATCAGCATTAGTCTGTTTGCTCTAAATTTTCTCTGAATGAAGATTACAGTTTTCTTTACAATTAAAAATTTAGACTGTTCTGAAACCATTGCTCTGTGCGCTCTATATTGACTTTGCAAGATGAGAGTTGCTTTCTTGAACTTTTGGAATTGAAGAAAATCAGTCTTCATGGCTCTGTTTGCTCTAAATTTCCTTTGAACAAATACTGTAGCATTCTTGAGTTTTAGAAACTGCTGACGTTCAAATATCATTGCTCTGTATGCTCTAAAATAACTCTGTAAAACTATGCTGCTCTTCTTGATATCATGAAATTTAGTGTATTCAATTTTCATAGCTCTATTTGCTATGAATCTCCTCTGAATACCAATAGCAGCATTTTTCATATTTAAAAAGGTAATACGTTGAATTTTCTTGACCTTGTATGCTCTAAACTTCCTTTGAATAATTATCGTAGCTTTCTTAATATTCAAAAAATTATTACGTTCATAAATCATTGATCTCTCTGCTCTAAATTGTCTTTGTAAAATAAGGGTGGCTTTTTTTAATATCTGGAATTTAGTAAGTTCAATTTTCATGACTTTAGTAGCTCTGAACTTTCTTTGAATAATAACTGTAGCTTTTTTAATATTTAAAAATTTCGTCTGTTCTAAAATCATTGCTCTATGTGCCCTAAACTGTCTTTGTATGATAACTGTAGCTCTTAACAATTCTCGAAATTTAATTTGTTGAATTTTCATGGCTCTGTTGGCTCTAAATATCCTCTGAATAAGAATTGCAGATCTCTTAAACTCTAGAAATTTGGCCCGGTCTAAAATCATTGCTCTATGTGCCCTATATTGCCTCTGCAAAATAAGAGTGGCTTCCTTCAACTTTTGGAATTCGAAGCGTTTAATCTTCATCGCTTTATTTGCTCTAAACTTCCTTTGAATAAGAATAGTAGTTTTCCTGAAATTTATGTATTTGGTTTGTTCTATGCACATTGCTCTATGTGCTCTGTATTGTCTCTGCAGAATAAGAGTGGCTTCCTTTAACTTTTGGTATTCAGTTCGTTTAGTCTTCATGGCTCTATTTGCTCTGAATTTCCTTTGAATAAGAATAGTAGCTTTCCTGAAATTTATGTATTTGGTTTGTTCTATGCACATTGCTCTGTGTGCTCTGTATTGCCTCTGCAAAATAAGAGTGGCTTCCTTTAACTTTTGGAATTCAGTTCGTTTAGTCTTCATGGCTCTATTTGCTCTGAATTTCCTTTGAATAAGAATAGTAGCTTTCCTGAAATTTATATATTTGGTTTGTTCTATACACATTGCTCTATGTGCTCTGTATTGTCTCTGCAGAATAAGAGTGGCTTCCTTCAACTTTTGGAATTCAATGCATTTAATCTTCATAGCTCTATTTGCTCTGAATTTCCTTTGAATAAGAATAGTAGTTTTCCTGAAATTTATATATTTGGTTTGTTCTATACACATTGCTCTATGTGCTCTGTATTGTCTCTGCAGTATACGAGTGGCTTCCTTTAACTTTTGGTATTCAGTTCGTTTAGTCTTCATGGCTCTATTTGCTCTAAATTTCCTTTGGATAAGAATAGCAGCTTTCTTGAATTTTAGAAATTTTGTTTGTTCCACACACATTGTTCTGTATGCTCTATATTGGCTCTGCAAAATGAGAGTTGCATCCTTCAGTTTTTGGAATTCAGTGCGTTTTATTTTCATGATTCTGTTTGCTCTAAATTTTCTTTGAATAATTACTGCGGATTTCCTCAAATTTATAAACTTATTGCGTTCGTTAATCATTGTATTGTGTGCTCTTAATTTTCTTTGCAAAACAAAAGCGGCTTGTTTCAGTTGTGTAAATTTAGTACGTTCAAATTTCATAGCTATAGTGGCTCTGAATCGTTTTTGAATTATAATTATAGATTTTTTCAAAGTTTGAAATTTGGTATGAACAGAAACCATTTCCTTTTGAGCTCTAAACCGTTGTTGCAACACAATGGTGGCTTTCTTCAACTCTTGGAATTTTGTATGTTCAATCTTCATGACTCTATTTGCTCTGAATTTCCTCTGAATAGTGACTGCCGCCGTCGTCAAGTTCAGAAATGCCAAGCGTTCAGATACCATTGCTCTGTGTGCTCTAAATCGTCTCTGCAAAATTATAGCAGCGTTCCTGATTTGTTGAAATTTACAAAATTCAGCCTTCATGATTCTATTTGCTCTGAACTTCCTCTGAATTGTTACAGCAACGCTTCTTAAAATTAAAAACTCGGTACGTTTGGATACCATGGTTTGATTCATCCTAATCCGTCTTTGTAATGTGATTGCTGCTTCCTTCAATTCAACGAATTTATGACGTTCTACCTTTGCAGCTCTGTTTGCCCTAAAATGGTTCTGAATAATAAGAACAGCCATTTTTAATTTATGGTACGCAGTTTGTTCAATTTTCATTGCCATATTAGCTCTAAATTTTCGTTGAATAAATACTACAGTATCCTTGAACTCGTGGTATTTTTGTTGCTGTGTTATCATCAATTGCCTTGCTCGATATATTTGTTGAATGTGTATTACTGCAACCCGTTGTTTAATATATCTAGTTCTTTCAAGCCACATGCGAACATAAGCTTGTATTTTTATGATAACTGCAATTTTTTGCCTTATTTTTTGTTTGACTAAATAAATACGTGTTTGTGTTTGCAATTTTATCATGTATTTTCTTATTCTGTTGTACTTATACTTCTGCAAGTACATTCTTACATACTTTGTATTGTTATTGCACTCTTTACTTGTAATTTTTGCTGCAAGTACCCATTTATCCATAATATCAAACGTTCCAATTGTTGCACAAATTTATGACGTTTATACCATTGCTGGATCTTTGTAGCAGCGGCCTCACACAAATGATACTTTTTCAACAAAATCCTTCGTTTTATAACAATACGTAAACTCCTCCACCAAGTCTGTATAGTAATCGAAGCCTTTACCAAAAGTGGTGCTTGAAACTTATATATTATTTGCCAGAGAAATGACAATGTTTTTTCTTGATGTCCATCTACAATATCTTTACAACTAATATCCCCTATTATTTCGAAATCGGCTTGTTGAAGAGCATCAAATACTATCTTCATATTATGAATTTTTTGTAACCGGGATATAGCAGGTACCCTTAAACCATTAGTAAGGCCAGTTCGCATTAAAATAATTTCCATTACTTTTGTTAATCGAACTCCATCTCTTAAATCCACACCTAAGTGTATTACACTATAATCAAATTCATGAATGTACTTTTGTATGTGGCACACAGCATAGTTAGTAAATCGTAAAAATCTAGTTACATCTCCTACTGCAGATAGCAATTCTCTGGAAAATCTCAATAGGATTTCACGACTTTCTTTTACAGGAGCGTTTTTACAGAACAAGCAAGGGTCGTGGGCAATAAGCACTTTAAATTTTGCAACATCTAAAAAATACACAAGCACTAAAAACTTTTTCAGTATGAACTTTTTAATATCTACCACATATTTGGGAGAATGGACGGATTTATGTTTTCTAATTAAGAATGGGTCTTTAAAAAAACGCTGCATTATAAAACTACTTAATCCCATTATATCAGAGTTGGAACTCAAAGGTATCTTTGTGTCATAAATAGTTTCTAATCCAATTCGCAGCCAAAGTGGATTGTAACTCAAAAATAAAGTCATAACTTCTGACTGTAGACCTAGATCTAAATGTACATCCTTATCTAATCTTATACTCAACTTGCCACTTTCAACAGTTTTAAGAGTTTTATTAAGAATTTCCTTTACTTCTTTTGACATAAATAATGTAGCTGCGGCTTTACGAAGTAAATTCAATCGACTGCTTGTATGGTATTCAATAGATACAGTTTCTTTTGAAGGTGCGACTGGTACGGACTTGTGTTTGCATTGTTGCCATAATTTAGCAACATCAAGTGGATGTCCATCAACATTGCTATCTAATTCAGCAGGAGGTGTTAGTAATGCATTCAACCATTTTTTAAATCGGTTTTCTTGATCCTGCACCCACTGTTGATCTTGATAAACTCTTGCTACCATAAAAGGATCCAATATGTATTCAACTGATCTCTGGTGGTTTTGCTTACTTGGTACTTTTTTACCTTTGTTCCATTTTAAAGGTTGGCCATGTTCAGAAACGCGCTTGGAATTTTCTAAAATTATTTTCTTTGCTGCTGACACATCAAAGATAGTAGTAGACTTTCTTTTCACAGGTTGCATTAGCTTACCACTCAACCTAGTAGGTGATACCTCTTCAGTAGATTCCTCTTCGTCTATGAAATTCAAAGTTCTCTTCTCTTCATTGCACCATAAATTTGCTTGAATTATGCTTCGCAGACTTTCTCCTGACATATTTGCTTTACGAATCATAGAGGAGTCTTTCATGATTGGAGATAAATTTAAAACTCCTTCAATATTACTAACCGTGTCTCCAAATAAAGGAGAAGCAGTTCTTGAAGTGGATATTAGATTTTTTGTTGAATTAAATGAACTGTCTATAGTAGTTAAATTACCTACAGAGATATCTTTTACAAAAGTGCTAGAACTTAGATTTCCTTTTAAGGTTAATGTTTCAGAACTTAAATTGCCTTTGATATATGTTTCCGTACTAATATTAGCTAAGTGATTTTCATCAACCACTACATTTTCTCTCAGTGTTGTACCTAGGAGACATGAAGATTTTGATGTAACAAATAATTCTTTTGTAGCAGTATTTGATTTTTGAGAAGTGGAATGAAGAGTGGGACTAAAGGCACTGAATTTTGTAGTTGGTGTCACAGAAGTTAACTCCAATGGAGATAAATCCAAGTTTAATGCTTTCATGTGGTGAAAAAATTGGGGGGTGCTTAGTAGATTACTTGTGGTTGGTGGTTGTTTGTTAGCAGAGACAATTCCATTACTCAGTACACTTGGGGATACAGATTTTAGACTAGGTTGCATTTCTAAACTATCATTACTGATATTCTTTAAACAGATTCTGGGTGGCTCACTTTTATACTTATATGTTGAACATTTAACTGTAAATGTGTCTCTGCGAATTTCATCATTCGTAGATTCAATATTAAATGCAGTTCCACAAGGAGAAAGAAACATGTCACTTTCATTGTTTAAAGCAGTAACTGGCACTGGATTATTTTTTCCAAATGGATAGACATTTTCTTTGTTTCTTAAAGTATATTCCTCATGTTCAGACATACTGATTTTGCTGATTGAAGTAACTTTCTTTGTTTGAGGTAACATTTGTGATAATGTCTGTTTTGGTGATATGGTTCTCTTGGGAGATTTCTTTACTTTTTTGGAAACTACAGCATATTTTCCTTGTTTTGATTTCAATAATTTATTTTTCTGAAATAAAACATTATTAAATTATGTTTTAAAAAATACGAAGAAATACATTGCCTTTTACTTTTATGAAAAATTTTCCCCTTCCAAAAGGTATGCATAGACTTCAAAACTGTTCAATAAAATTCAACCGAATTAAACATACTTTTAGGAATAAATTCAATGATTGCATTTATGTCCATACACATTGTGCATGCAAAATTAACTATTGTGCATATTGCCTACCAAATTACTTTAGAACAAAACAATAGATAGTTTGTTTGGCATTAAAAAAATTACTTTCATAAAATTAAGCAAAGATGTTAAAAATTGTTCAATATAATAGTTGCTACCCACGACTTTGACAATTATCAAGATTAACTAATACGAGAATTTTTAAATGGCTTTTTAAATTTTCAGGATAATGGTTGTAATATTTACAGAATTAAATCATACAATCGAGGGAAAATTGGAGTCAGGTAGAAGGCATGAGCCAAGTATTAAAATTGTTCTTGAACATCATTCATGAAAAGATAAGGAAAAAGTGTGACGAAACACTAAATAACAACCAATTTGGATTTAGATCTGGCTTAGGCACAAGAGAAGCCTTATTTGCATTACAACTTTTAATACACAAATGTAGAGACATGCAGAAGGACGTTATCATAAGTTTCATAAACTACGAGAAGGCGTTCGACAGAGTAAGACATGAACAACTTATTCAAATACTGGAAGAAATACGCCTAGACAAAAAGGATATACAAATAATTAAGAACTTGTACTACGGCCAAACAGCAACCGTTAGAATTGAGAACGACAGTATAGACGAAATAGAAATAAAACGAGGAGTGAGACAGGGATGCATCTTATTGCCAACCCGGTTCAACTTATATTCAGAACATATAGCCTAATGATGACTGCGCTGTACAGGAAACCAGAAGGAATTAAAATAAACGGTGAAGTAATAAATAATATCCGATACGCTGACGATATCATTCTGGTTGCATCAACGCAAGAAGATATGCAGACCTTGTTAAACAAAGTGAACGAAGAAAGTGAAAGGTTAGGCCTCAACATGAACATCCAAAGGACAAAGTTTATGGTAGTAAGCAAGAGGAGAAACTTTAATGTGACTCATGGTAGCAGGTAACAATATAGAGCGAGTACAGAAATATAGATACTTAGGTACATGGGTAAGAGAAGAATGGGATAGTGACATGGAAGTTCAAGCAAGAATAGAAATGGCCAGAGACGGTTTTAGAAAAATGAAAGTATTGTTATGCGATAAAGAATTGAGCATCGATCTACGACTGAAAGGTGTTAATTGTTACATATGGCCAATATTACTGTATGGCTCAAAAGCATGGACTCTAAAGGAAGACACAAGCTCAAGAATAGAAGCATTCGAGATGTGAGTCTTCCGACGAATGGTGAAAATTTCATGGACAGAGCGACGTACCAATAAAGAAGTCTTGAATAGAATAGGAAGAGATAGAGAACTTTTACACATAGTGAAAAGAAGAAAAGTCGAATAACTGGGACACGTACTGAGGCATGATAGATATGGCCTACTACAGAAAATAATGATAGGAAAGATAGAAGGTAGAAGAGGAGTGGAAAGAAGGAACATGTAGTGGTTCAGAAACATAAGAGAATGGACGGGAATCACGAGAGTCAGCACCCTTTTTAACATAGCAAGGAACAGAAAAAGATTTGCCAACCTTCACTAGTTGGAGCGGCACCTACAGAAGAAGAAGAAGGCATCTATTGTGGCTAATAAACCTCAGGCTGTGGTATGGCAAAACCACAACAATTCTCTTAAGGGCATTGGTTTACAAGACAAGAAAGCCATTACGGTTGCCAACATCCGGTAACGAATTGGAGTGTAAAGAAGAACAATTATGCATAAGAAGCAGCAGTTTTTAATGCTGAGCCAATTATCTCTTTTACTTTTTTGTTCTAAAGTAATAAGGGTATTTTAAATCTGAACTAGAAATATGGATGTATAAAACAATATAAAAAAGGTACAAAAATAATAACTATAGAAAACTCATAATTATATTGCAGAAATATCTATTATTGTTATTAATTTTTTAAACCTTGTAAAGTTTTTCTTTATGATCTGACCTATATCCCTTCTGCTTCGCAATAACAAAATATAATTTGAATGGGACAGTCAGTCATTTTTTTTCATCTGTTGATACTTTTCATAAGTTTCCTTCGTTTTTCTCAAAATTTATATTCTAAAAGGTTATACAAGATTTGTATTTATGCACGTGACTGCTGTTATAAAAAGTATGTAATGTAATAAAAAAAACATTATAATGACATCTATATCACAGGGATACCTATTTTATTGTTTAAAAAAAATGGCACTACATTAAAGAATTGATAACAATTTTTACTATATTAATCTTGCTCACTTA